>PPHD01010260.1:0-19806 GCA_002909625.1 Bambusicola thoracicus
TGGAGGGGGGGGGCCGAGGAGCCAAGCAAACCTGTAGCAGCGGAGCCAGCTGGTGGAGAGGTGAGTCCGGGCCGGGGGGCTCCAGCAATGGGGATGGAGGGCTCCGTGCATCCCATGGGGGCACCCAGTGCTCCGTGTGACACCGACCTGTTGGACCCCCCCCGAGGGCAGCGAGATGCTGCGGGTGCCTCCTCTCTCTGCTTGGCGCTGCGGTTCGGGTGTTGCAGTGGCTTTGGTTTTATTTTTCCCCCCCCGGCTGTGGGCACACGAGTTGCCATGGAGCGGTGTGGCAGCGGTGTGCTGCCTCCGAGCCCCTCACTTGAATTTGGAGGCCCTCTCCCCGCCGGGAGCTCGGTGATGCAATAGGGTACCGCTGCGGTGCCCTGCTCTGTGGAGTTAGGTAAGAGCGGAGATCCCCGAGCACGGGGAGCATCCAACAATGGAGTTAGTCGGATCTTAATGAGTGTCAAAATCAATGAACGCGTGTGATATGCAGTGGGGCACTTGGCCCTAAAGCACCACCTGACACCGCCGTCGGAGGACTCCCAAAGAGAGGAGTCTGGTCTCCTAGAATTGGATTTGATGCATTCAGCCTCGTCGTGTGGCAGAGATAACTCCCACTGCCGGCTTTAATATATGGCTTGCAGTGATTGCTGCCTGCTGTACCCACCTGAAGGGATGCGCCGAGGAAGGCTGAGCGCTTTGTGGTGTCCTGAGTGTGAGCTGTGTGCTCACCCACCCTCAGCTCACACCTTATCCACCCACTGAGTTGCACTGTTTGCACATAGCAGCTCCCCCCGGGCACCCCGAGAGCTCCACAATGCTCCGGTGGTGGTTGGGATGGAGATGGGCTCCAGGAAGAGTGGTGGTGGATGGGGAGCTGAGTGCAGACGGGCTGTGCTGTTTGGAGGAGAGGCGTAGGGCTGCTCTCTGGGTACCACTCCGTTGTCCTCACTGTGTGGGAAATGGAATTTCCCCATTGTTCAGCTGTGCAGTAGCTGCACGAGGCTGTGATTGGCAAAGCGCTGGATCGCCCAGGTTGCTCGCATCACGTAGGCAGCTGCCACTGAAATGACACACTTGATTGAAGGCCAAAAGCACCATATACGTAACTGCCTGTGATTAAGCTCCATATGATGCCTCAGAGCGAGTAAAAAACCCCTCCTTCGCCTCGTCTTCTTTGCAACGAGAACACTGTTGCAGGGATATCGTTTGGGTCACGCTGTGGGTTTGGGGGCCGTTTGGTTTGGTTTCGGGGTCGGGTTTTCGGGTTGGTTTTTATTCTGCTTATGGCTGTGGAATTCGGTGACCTGAAGCGATCCGGCAGCCGCGTGGTGCCCGATGAGAGTGCTCTGCCATAGGTGTGCTGGTGGTCGGGGATATCACCACAACCAGGTAAGGGCTCCCATTGCCGTCCTTTTCTTACCTAGGGTATATCCCAGCTGGCTGATAAGGGCACGGAGGGGGTCTTTGCACCTTTCCCCACTGGCATGCGTGCGTGGTGCTGTGGCTGTTTCTGCCAAGAAGCTTTATTCGGGCGGTCCTGTGTGGAGTCGGGAGTTGGACTCGATGACCCTTACAAGTCCCTTCCAATTTGGGTTATTCCACGGTCTTTTTTACCTTCCGGAGTCATTGCAGGTCCTTGCCCATTTGCTCAGAGCGCACTCTGTACCTGTAGCTAAATCCCCCCATGTGGCACTTGTGGCTGAGCCCTGGGATGTGCCTGGGAGGGCTCTGTCCCATGGGAAATGTGCTCTCTGGGCACCTCCTGCCCGCTGGGGCAGCACCAAGGCAGAGCTCAGTCCTGCAAACTGCTGGATTGCATCGGTGAGCAGAAGCACTTTTGGAGCACCTCCTTATTGCCCAGTCTGGCAGAAGGAAGAGAAAAGAAAAGACGAGCAAAGCAACCATCCAAACCCAGCAAAACTTGCAGAAATCACCTGTCCCCATGCCAATTTAGAGAACAGCTTTTTCCCGTCTCGGCTGCACCTCCTCTCGCTGTACTCCCGCTCTGACTTCATGATCAGGCAGTTTCTACCCGGCCATGACGTGCCGGAGGATTATGCTGATGCAGCTTATTCCCACCATATCATGATGTATGGGTATCTATCGACATAGATGAGTATACAAACAACGTTTTGGTGGCCGCTTGTCCTGGCTTTCCTTCCCAGCCCTGCCTGCTGCACGCAGTGCCAGGTCCCGTGCATCTCATGCAGCCTCCAGGAAGCGGTCCTCTGTAAGTTACCATGCAATGCAAGCCCTCGCATTTTATTTCACTCCATATGACCTAATTCCTAAGCCTAAATGGTTGCGTGACCGATAGTGAGATGATGGTACTGTGCATGCTTTATCGTCCAGGGTTATTGTAAGCCGAGCTGAATACCCGGTGAGAAACAACGTGCATTAGCAATACCAGTAAACATCATTTTAGTCGATTGGTGCACATATAACTTCATTGATTCGGCATGAAATATGGCAGGCAATCTATTAGGGGATGGAAAGCGAAGCAGGCAGAGCCTTTTCAGGATACGTTGGGGGTGCAGAATAACCTCGGGAGCGTTCGTTTTAACCAGGTGGGTCGCTAAGGCAAACCAGAGTGATTTGTATGGCTCCTGTAAACAGTGCCACGTCAGTTTTACTCAGCTTTGTGCGGTCTACGGCTGTAGATCCATCAGCGCTTTGCAGGGCTGGGAGGAAATTTCATTGCATTTTCAGTGTGAAAAGTGTAAGTGAGTAACAGAAGTGAATACACGGGGCATTACGCAATAGTGCTTGGGCTGTCATGGAAGAAGGGCAATAGAAACAAACTGCTTCACAGGTCTGCTTTTAATTAAAGGCAGCCTACTCCGATAAAAGCACAAAAACCTGAAAATGTTTCTCCAGTGGAAGGGGTTTAATTAGAACCGGGGTGTGGATTTCGTCTGTTGAACCTGAAGTCCATGGGTAGGGCGTGGGAAATGCATAGCAATCCGGTGGGCGGCTCTGAAAGTGCCCTTTTGTTCCTGGTGCTTAATATCTGCCTGTGGAGGCTCAGGGATGTAATTGTATATACATTTTTGCAGCGCGCTGAAAGCAAACCGTAACGTCTGCGCTGTGTGCTGTCACTGCCTGCTCCCAGCTGAGCAGCACAGACCTCCCTGTGCTGTACAGCACCGCTGGGGGCTTCACCCTGCGCAGGGGATTGGGTGCTGTGCTGTGACCCGTAGCTGTGATGGGGACGTGTGTGGGGAGAGTGTGTGTGCAAACAGTCTCCTTGGGGTCTTCATTCACGTAAAACAGTAATGTGAGGGAGCCCAGGAGGCAGGGAGCTGCTCGGTTTCATCCTTTGCAGGGTGGGATAGCAGAGGGAACGGACACCCCTGACATCCCACTCCCATTTGGCTTAATTCCTTCCTAGCCCAAATTGTCTTTGCATGCGTACTCGCCTGCAGCCCAGGGCCTGATTCTGCCAAGGGGTCAGTAGGGCAGAGCCCTGCAGAAGTTAATGAGGCTCTGGGATTGATCTGGTTTAATGAGGTTTTCTTCATTCTCCTCTGTTTGCAGGACCGTGGCTGTTTGCGTAGGTACCAGGATTATAGCAGAGGGTTACCCAATCCTGCAAAGCTGTAGGCAAACAGCAAAGCAAATTGCCCTTTGCTCGGGCGAGCACTGCTGATGCTTGCAGCCTGTCCCAGCGAATAGGATAGGATAGGATAGGATAGGATAAGATAGGATAGGATAGGGTAGGGTAGGGTAGGGTAGGGTAGCGTAGGATACGGTAGGGTAGGGTAGGATATGGTAGGGTATGGTAGGGTACGGTAGAGTAGGGTAGTGTAGGGTAGGGTAGGATAAATTGAGTTGGAGGGGACCCTTACGGGTCATCTAGTCCAACTTCCATGCGATGAACAGGGACACCCACAGCTCCATCAGGTGCTCAGAAGGTGAAGGTAGTGGGAGTTTTGCCATCAACCTTCCCTGCCTTCTGCAGCCCCCGGGGCGATGCGTTTGGAGACCCGGGCATATTTGTGCAGCTGATTTGGAAGGGTGTGGGGACCTGTGTAGATAAAAGATGCTACCAAAAATGTCACAGCACTGTGTTCTTTGGGATGTGTTTCTACATTCGTTGTTAGGCTTAGGTACTCGGTTCTGACTCCTTGTAAAAACTGCAGTTGAAGAAAAATGCCCTCTCTGCACTCTTCTTTTCTGCATATTGGCGACTTCCTCCACGGCAGTGGTTCCCCATGGAGAGCTGTCGAGCGTTATGCAGATGAGATTCCAAACAGTTGATCATTCCTGCCAGGTAGTGGGGCTGGGAGCAGGCAGCTCCAGAGCAAATCCCAGGGAAAACAAGAAAATGACGTCTCCGTAACTGTTTTCAATTATTCAGTCTCAGTGGTTCTCCTTATGTTTCAAGAAGGAACACGCAAATCTCTCTGGGTCTAGCTTGTTTACAGAGCGCTCGTGGGTTTAAAATACAACCAGCCTTGGATTTCTGTTGTACATTCCCTTCAAATAAATAGTGACATAAAAAGAGGGATGCTGTAATTTGTGCCACCCCAAGAGCTAAATCCTGTGCTCCAGCAGGAAACGATCATTTTGGTTTCTTGGAACAGCTTCGCTCTGATCTTCCAAAGACCGGTAGCCCAAAAAGGAGGAAGCACAGACTTCCTCGAGGCTGCTGAGCTGCTCTCTGCTGGGCTCTGGTGCCTTTGAATGGAGGTCTTGGAGGATGAGGTGCTCAGGTTTGGTCTCTCTTCCCATGAGCAGCCAAGCAGCGCTGTGGTTGGTTTCAAACGAATGGCCTTGGGTGCTTGGGGTGGAGAAACGCTTGGAGTGAGTCTTGGTTTGAAACTTCTACTGTGATCCACCTCGAGTTTTAATAGAATTGTGGCAGTGTTATGATTACCCTCGCCACTTTAATTACTTTCTGTCTCATTTATATATGTTGATGGCTCCAATTCTCATAGCTTAAAGGAAACTTTCTGTAGGAGCCAGCAGCTAGTGCTGTTAAAAATGAGCCCTCACCAGATGTCCAAAGCCTCCTTTAAAGAAGAGGCCTGGCATAGGCCACATTTATTAGGAGTAATTAATTGTCCTATTAAAAAACCTAAATGTTTTGGCATTTCATTAATAATACATAAGCATCCAACAGGCTATTTGTAGTGTGTTACTTTGTTAAGGCTGCTGTAAAAATTGTCATTATTGATATATTTCATGTTTATAATTACTCATCTGTGACGCACTCAGTCTGTTATGAATAATCCATTGTATATTGTTTTCTCAATAGGCTGCTTGCTCAGCGTGCTGGGGGTGCCAGCAATTGCTTCTAATAATGTCTTCATGTCTGATTTATGCGTGTGAAATGAGTGCAACTGGACGCGAGTAAGGGAACAGGAGCACACTCAGAGAGCTGTCCTCGGGACACTGATAGGCAAACACCCAATGGTTGGAGGGGGAGGAGAGAGTCGTAAAGTCAACAATGGTTGGGTTGGAATGGACCTTAAAGATCATTCAGTCCCAACCCCTGCTGTGGGCTGGGTCCCCCCACCAAGGCCCATCTATGGCCTTGGGCACCTCCAGAGATGGGGACATAAGATTTCCCTGCATATCTCCAGCTCGGAGCTCAGGAGCTCACACTTGGCTAACGCGTGTCTTCCAGCGAGACATCTGCTCCTGTCTGGGAGACAGCAATGTGTCACTTGGCCTGGTGCTTCGTTCCAACGGTTAATCACCGTCACCATTAAAAACCCTTGCTTAATTTCCAATTTGCATCTTTATAGCCTCAGCTTCCCACCGTGGAAGTCTTTCTCCTTTAGATTTTAAAGCTTTTTAGTGGCCTGCGTTTTTTTCCTCCCATAAACTGTGATTGTGTCCATAAACAGTCTTTTCGGCAGCCTGATGCACACTACAGGTCCTGCCCTCCTGTAGAGCAGCTGCCCCTATAGATGGGACTGGGAGGTGGGTGCTTGCACACCAGGGGCAAAGCTCCATTCCCAGTTCCCATCTGAATTTTTTGAGGTTGGGAGAAGGGAAGATTGAGAGATTATATTCCATTGCTGGCTTTTCTTTTGCTTTTTCACGTCAGCTCAGAAGCTTTCAATCAATAGGATGAGAGGGAGCAGCCTCAAGTTGTGCCAGGGGAAAGGTTCGGGTTGGTTATTAGGAAAAATTTCTTCTCTGAAAGAGTGGTGCTGCAGTGGCACAGCTGCCCAGGGAGGTGGTGGGATCACTGTCCCTGGAGGTGTTCCAGAGCCGTGGAGATGCGGCGCTGAGGGACGTGGTTATGGACATGGTGGGGGTGGGTTGGGGTTGAACGTGGGGATCTTAGAGGTCTTTTCCAAGCGTAGTGATTCTGTGATGCTATGAAAGACAACTTTGGTTTGTGTGAAATTTGCACTGAGCTACACCCCTGCAGCCAGAGGCAGAAATAGCAGAAAGTGGGAGAAGGAAACCGGAAGGCTTGGGATCACTGGCTGGGAATGAGTTTGGGGACCAGAGGAGCTTGTGTGAATGGGTGGAGTGCGGCTGAGTTGGGTGTGGAGGCAGCTTCAAGCCTTTTTCAGAATAGGAAGTCATCTCTGTGGCCTTGGCTGTGATGTGCCTGCCCTGGGGATGGAGCTATCAGGTCCCTGCAGCCCTCCCTTCCCAGCGAGTTAAGATGAGGATCACCCTGAGCCACAGTTAAAAATAACAAACTGCAATTGCGGTTTAAACCTGTCCCATTGTGTTCTCACATGTTCAGCATTCAGAGATGTGCATGCTTTAGTTTATACTCGACCCAGCGTCTGCAGCTCTTCCTTTCTGCAGGATTCAAAGGCAGCAGCGTGGCTTCAGTTGTTTAGCACTGTGATGTCTTCTAAAGTGACCTTCCTCTTCTTCCTAACTGTCAGATTTCCTGGAGAAGGTGAGGAATAAAGCCACTTCATCTGAAGTGCTTTGTAGCCCTCCATCCTGGAAGTTGGTGGCTTGCAAAGTGCCTCTTTGCTCTGCATCCATTAGGCTTGTCACTCAGAGCTTGTTTTCTTCATTTCAGAGGACTGTTACATTCTTAAATGTTGAAAGTGGTCCAGAGTTTGTAAAGTCCTTTTACTCCCTGATCACCAGGGGGAAGTTCATTGCTGGTATCCCCTCCAGCAAGGTGGAGATCTCGATTTTCTTGGTCATTATCCCAAGCAGGGGGGTGTTTTCTTAGTCTAATGCCAATAGAAAACCCCATCCAGCACAAATGCCATAGGTGGTGTGATAAGAATGGGGGAACATGTGGGTAAGGCAGCCCTGCTCCCAGGAATTGGGATTACTCCTCTTTGCCAGAAGTAAAAACAGAACCCTTTCAGAGGAAGCCTTCAGGTTCATTTGTACTCACAGCCCAATGACTTTGCATTACAGACAGAGGAAATGTGGCTTTCAAAGCTGGCCTGGTGTGCATATGGGTCTGCGCAGGGGAAGTTCATGTCTTTCTCTTCTGGCAAAAGATCTGTTTAAATACAGCCCTAAAGCACCTTTCCATGTGGTTTTGGGGGTTTGACTTTATTAATATCAACAGCCAGAAAATACAAACTTCCTCAAAGGCTCTCCTCCCTGGGAGCATCTATTTTAGGGCTTTCTTTGGAGGCTCCTTAAGCAGCAGACCTTATCTTTCTCAATCCTGAGGTACCCTTCCGAGACCCACTCACATTGTTTTGTAGCTACAGGAAAGCCATCTGCCTGAGCACACTTTTCCTTCCCAGGTCTCCTTACACACCTGAGTTGAGACTGATTAAACAAGACGTTTGCATTCCTCTGCAAGAGCTTAAATCCCCAGAGCCCCTTCCCTGCATCCTTAGAGCTCCTCCCCATGCCCAAGTGAGACTCTTTGAGTCTTCCTTTGGTACGTTGGGCTCATCATGCATTGGACTGAGTGACTTAGTGCTCTTCCTAGTAGCAGGATGTTCCCAAAGCCACATGTTTGCACCAAAACGCTTGACTTGCTTTCCCTTGAGTGTGTTGGCCATGAGCAGATGTGTGGATGGAGTCCAGCTCCATCGCTCCTGGCTGCAACCCTCAGCTGCTCTCTACCTGGGGAGAAGTGAGGAAGTCGCCTGTGGGCTGTGGGGCAGAGCAGATGACATAAGCAATCAGGCTCTGTGGATGTGTTCCCTGAGTGGGCTGTTGTGCCTGGAACACAAAGGATCAAACTGCCCAGGGATTGCCCAGATGGTACATAGCATTCTGCTTTTCCCTTTGGATCCATGTGGAAAGCGTATGTTGTTACACAGCCAGCCTGGAAGGGTAACATTCAGCTCTGGGGAAAAGGAGAGAGTTGTTTGGAAGTCACCACTCTCATTGCCTTAGGTATTGTCACGTTGCTCGGTGCAGGGAGAAGCATCTTTAATGCCATTGCTTCACTTGATGATTTTTTAAAGGCTTTTAGTGTGGAGCTGGAGGGCTTATGGATACTGTTAGTTTTCTCTATTGTATATTTGCTTCCTGGATTTCCTATGTAGTCCCATTTTTTTTTTCCCCTAAGAATCATAGAATGGCTTAGATTGAATGGGACCTTAAAGTTCCATCCAGTTCCAACCCTCTGCCGTGGGCGGGGTTGCCAACCTCTAAATAACTTACATTATTGCTCTTGCATGCATGCTCTTTCCATGCCCGTGTGTTTTGCATTCCGTCATCTTCAACCCTTTGCTCAACTTCAGCCAGGTTTATGGTAGTCTATACCATGTTCCCACCAGCGCCCTTTCTGCCTGCTCCATATGACACCTTCATACTGGTGGCTGTGGGACCAGTGGGCATCTAGGTTGGGGACCTGTTAGCGCAGGTGTCTTATCTCCAGGTGGGCAGCAGGCATCATCCTCCACATTACAGCTGGACAGAGAAAGTATATGCGTGGTCCAGGCCAGGATGTGAAATTGATGTTGGGTGTTATGTGCCTGCGGTCATAAAACCAGGATCAACCTTTGGGCATCATTCTGTGTTGCACATAAGAAGAGGTGGGTAAGAGGTTAGCAAGAAATCTTTTCCAAATTGGTAACTACCAAAGGACATCCAAGATCAATACAAATTGATCCTGATTCCATCTCATTCACTGATGCTTAAGCTAAACCTTCCTCTTTAGTCGTGGTGTGGATTTTCAATTGGGCCTGAAAGCCTTCTTACAAAACGTATCGCGAGCTGGAGAAGAATGCAAATGGGGTGAGCACAGATATGTGAGCATCGTGTAGCTGCTTTTTTTCTTTTTTTCTGATGGCAAATTGCTTACAAACGTCTTGTAAATCTCATCATAGTGGTTGTGCTGAAAGGGAAGGGCTGGCCGTGCTGGGTGTTACAAGTCTGTAACCTGCTGGTGAGCCTGGTGCAGGGAACCAAACCTTGGCAACATGGTAATATTTCCATACCTTTGTTTATGGGTTCTTTGAGGGTTTATGGGTTAAATGTCAGTGGTTTTATGATACTATTCAAGATGATTTTGTTGATTCAAAATCCCGCTATGCCTTTGAGACTACTTTCAGCGTGCAACATGAGTCTGTTGGGGATGAGGAGCAAAGTGCTGCTCTCTTGCCTGCTGCAGGGCTTGTACAGCGTTGTGTGATGTGGATGGAGCCCAAGCGTCCTCCCTGCTCCTATCCAGAGGAGTTGGGGGAAGCACTCGGTACCCCATGATTCAGCATGGGTATCACTGCCTATGGGCATTGCCATGGCACAGGGCACGTCCCATCAACACCGGATCCTTTGGGAGCATGGGAGTTTTCCCTGAATCTCAGCTGGCACTGTAGGAGCGACCTTAATGTTCCTATGTTTCCCACGCAGACCTTTGGGCTCGGCCAAAGATGAATTAGGACCAAATGGGCTGTGCTAGGACAGACCTCTTGTTCCCAGACAGGCAATGGTCACTGTGTATTCCCCTTAAGCACAGCATGCTTTGCAGATGATGGTGCTGTGCTTTATGAGTTCTCTCTCATACCACCTCTTTTGCCATTTTATCTCCTGCCATGAGGCTCTGTGGCAGGGGGGTCCCACCTGCAGGACAGAATGTGTGTGGGTTCCTGGCTGTTGGGGTGTGGGTCCAGTGCTGAGCATCTCTCCTTAGAGCTGGAGGCAGAGTGAATTCCAACATCTCTGCAGTGCTTCTGTTGAATGATACGGACTTTTTAAATAATAATATACCTAGGCAGAGGAATTAATCCAAGATTTCTCACTCTGGGATATCACTGGTCCCTTCTGGTATATTAAAATGCTTTACTAGACCCCAAGTGGGGGCTGATTTTAAGCATGTCAGCCCTCAGGAGAGATGTGTTGTCGTATTGTTGTTTTTTAATGTATTTTTTTAATGCTTGTAGAAGTGAGAGCGATGTCGGTAGTGCCTCAGAGCAGCACAATGTACAGCACCGTCCCTGCGGGGCGGTCCCATTGCCCCAGCCCCAGTTAAATCTCTCTTTAATGTGCTCGGCATTTGAAAAGCAGTGCAATTGCTTTTACATCGGGCTCGTGACTATGGAGAGAAAGCACGGATCGATTCCTGTCTGAATGCTGTATGGAGGGGCTGGGAAGTGACGAGGGTGTGCAAAGTGCCTCCCCAGCTCTGCTTATGGGGTGCGGAGCAGCACCAGGGACAGCGCCAGCCCCGTGCAGTCCCGCAGGGGGACGAACCCCTTCGTGCAGTGCCGTGTGTCAGAGCGAGCATCCATCAGAACGAAGTACATTAATTGGCAAGTGCTGGGAAATTAGAGATGCGCCTAATGAAAAAGAAAACCTTGTTTACGGTTTCTAATGTGCTGCTGAAGAAGCTGGCTCCCAAATAAAAATACTTAAAATTACGATTAGGATTTATTTACATAATTACTGCGAGAGAGATTCTAGGGAGACGTGCTGAGCAGCATGAGAGGAACTTTGTGGCTTTCCTTCCCTCCGTCTCAGGGTTGGTTTGCTCTGGGTGAGTCCATTAAAGCTTTACTAACTCAGTGAGCCAACACATCATTTGTTACACAGTAGTCCATAGATGTGGGTATATATATTTTTGCTTTATTGGCTGTGGTGGGAACATAGGGCTGTGGAAGAGCCAGGTTATCTTTGTAATGGCACTCTTGGCTGGGGAGTGATGCTGTAGGTGGCACTTAGCTCTTTAAGGCTGAGAATCCCGATGTCCTGGCACAACGGGGTGAGCATGTCCTTGGAAATGGCTTCAGATGGAGCCACATCCCTACAGGTGGGCAGGGATGTGGGCTGCCAAAACTGCCCTATAAACATCAGGTCCTTAGTGGTGCTGGGCGGGTGGCTCTGCTGGCTTTTTTGGTTAATATTTGCAATACAAAATGCAATAGATCCATGATGGGCTGCACTGATTGAAACCAGCCAAGGAGATGACAGATCTGCCTCTTAATATTCCAATTGACTTTGGCAAACTTGCCTCTTTCTTCTGTATCCTAAATCAATGTGTAAGTGCTGCTGACAGTAATTTCCACTTTTGTCTGTGCAGATGGCTGCCCTTCGCTAGGCTGTGGTGTTTATACCTGCTAAGTTTGCAAACACTTTCCCGCTCCAGTCTTCCATTGAGCAGTATTTTTCCTTTGCTGTCATGTTTGTGAAATGAAAATGTTCTTCGCCAGGCTGTGCTCGAGTGGGAATTTTCCTCCTGCAGCCTGGAAGGAGGCACACACTGCGGTGTGTGCTGTGGGTGGGGGCTGAACCACCCCCGGCTCTGGGTGCTCCTGAGCAGGGTCCATGCATGGCTTTGACAGCCATGCACTGTGCCTTATAATTGCATGTCAGTATACACCCCTACGGACTATGTTATTATTATCAAATACTAAATCTGTGTACTGAAAGCTGCAGTATGAGTGTTAGGGAGTCATATTTTACTACAGTGCTGCTGCTCTGTCTCTGCTAATTCTTGTCCTGCGCTGCTGCTTTTTTCCCCATTTATTTAGCTCCTGCTTCAGACCTAAATTTAATCTGCAGTCCATCAGTCATGCACCCGACTCTGGTGCACGTTCCCTGGTGTAGGATGCAGAAGACGTTGGTCTGGGAGGCAGCTCCTCCAAGGCAGGTTATGGCACTGCTCTGAGTGAGCCATGAAAAATCATTAAAATCAGCCTTTCTCTCCCCTTTTGTCTCGTGTCCAGGGAGAAGATGCCATTCCACCATGTAACAGCTGGCTTGTTGTACAAAGGCAACTACCTGAACCGATCGCTCTCCGCTGGCAGTGACAGTGAGCAGCTCGCCAACATCTCCGTGGAGGAACTGGATGGTGAGTGATGTCCGTGCAGTGTTCATGGGGGTTTCAGGATGGGAAGGGCTTGTTCTCACCTTATCATTAGCACCAACATGCAGTAGATGCATGAAAGGTGTTCTGCCAATAAAAGGTGGAAGGGAGATGGCTCAGCAGGTCTGGGACAGAGAGAGCTCGCTGACTGAAGCTATGTGCTGAGCTGGAGGCTGATGGTAACCTTTGGTTTTGCCCTTCTGCCTGGAAGTAAGGCAGCTTTTAAAAGAGTAAGGCTGCTGTTTTTCTGGGCGAAACTTTGCAAAAGAAAAAGTTGGACTGATAGTTTTCTATTAAGATTTTTTCAGCCGTTCCCTTGGAACCTGCAGAGCTGAGTCTGTCTTCCTGAGCAATTCTTGTTAGTTCTATGGCCTTTTGAAAGGTTTCTCTTTGTTTCTCAGTGTAACGAAGCACGCAGAAGTGGCTTGTGGCTTAGGGAACTGGAAAGAGCTTTAAAATTCTCTTTCCCAGGTCAGTGATGTGGAGCACAGACTGGCCATGTACTGGCAAAAGCCAGCAGGGAGGTCACCCACATCTGCTGTCTGGAGGACCTCCACAGTTTCTCCCCTGCAAATTGTTTGCTGGTTGTCCCTTCTCCCCACAGACAGACTGGGAGGCCACATAGACTCCCAGTCTGGTTCCTGATGGGAAGTTCTCTTTTCCAGACAATTTGTAGCTCACCAGGGTCATTTTGGAGCAGTAGTTAATGTTGTTGACAGCTGGTCTTTGAGGGCGTTGGAACTAATTGAAGCTCTTGGTTTGCTTCCCAGTGGACATTTGGTGCGAGCCATGATGACAGCCAGTGGTCTCAATGGAGAACTTAATGGGTAAATGAGCAAGGGAATGGTGCAAGGTGGAAACGGTCCTTCCAGGACAGGTTGGAGGTGTTTTGGCAGAACAGGGCAGCATTTCTACCCTCCCTCCCCCATTTCACCTACACTTTGGTGAATCAGACTGTAGTTTTTGAGCTTTTTCAACTCTGAACCTCTGGCTTTGATTTTCCAAGCTTGGCAGTAACTTATCTAAAGTAGAAACAGGATGTTTTTTGTGTGTCACTGCTTCTCTTCTTCCCAACATGCACTGAAAGCAGTTGAGGTGAGATGAGCAACATGACTAGCCTCTGCCCTTGCTGTGCTGGCACTCTGAGGACAAAGTGACTGTAGGAGCATCCTCTGAGCACTTTTGGGACACTGAGACTGTGCTTGAAGATGGAGCTGTCCGACTGGGTGAACTGGCTCCAATTCTGTGCATCCTACAGATGGCAAGTTGTGTTGCAAGATGAAACGTAGCTGTTGTCCCTGCTCAGGAGGTAGGATGTGGGAAGGAAGCTCACATGCAGAAACTCCATCCCATTTCTGCCCTTCCCACGTTGGGTGGTGTCCGTCAGTATCACATCCCAGGGCAGCTTTGGATGGGAGCAGTGGTACAGGAACGCGCTGTCCCCGGGGAGAAACCAGCCCTCGAGACACCGTGGGTCATCTCCATTAATTAACAGCAAATGAAGTGAATTAGGCGTAGAGGAGCTGCCTTTTGAGAAGGCAGCAACCGAGTCGCCGCTAATGTGAGTGCTGCATCCGTTTAAATTTGGTCTGTGCCCTATTATAACCGTGCTGCTGAATTGGAGAGCAGCAGATTTCATTCATCTCTGCTCACAAAGACTATCCCTCTCGTTCTTCAGAATGGTTAGAGCTCTTTAACTAATCATCCATTTATTCTCTGACTGTTAAGCACAGGTTTCTTGTTACAATTTAGTCATATATATTTTTTTTTTCTGACAGCCTTTTGCTTTACAAACACCTATCTTCAAGGGCTTTCTATCTCTGCCATGAAGATATGCCCCAGTTCTCAGCTCAGCAGAGAAGAGCTCAACCTCAGGCTGTTTTTTTTCCCACCCGTGAATGCAGAAGTGGCACTGAATTGATTCACATCCACTAAAGACAGAGTAAGCCTAGGATGCTGGAGATGTTTTTCTGTGTGTAGCTACTGGGGCACACTTAGCCACTGGAAATCATACATAACTTCAGGTCAGCAGGTGCTGTCTTGCTGGGATTTTTTACTGGTACCAGCATAATGCCCAGGTGTGCTGGAAGTGGGTGAAGGCCCCACTGCTCACTGTCCAAACCCAAATCACAATGGGCCTTTTTGCCCTCGAGCTTAAACTATCTCAGAGTGAACAACAGAGTGTTCTTTCTTGTGAAGTTAATGTCATTGTATGGGGGCTTTGTGGAGGTATTAAGCTGTGATAGCTCTGTGCCAATAATGTATTTGTGTCTAATCACATAGGCTGGGAAAGAGATGCCTAATTCCCTGTGGTTCTTTTTGTCAATGAGATTTGGATCCCAAGGCAGTCCCAGCCTGCTGGCTAATTCCAGGCTCACGTGTTAAAGCTTTAAAGGTTTAATGTGCTTTCTGGGGAAGTCAGTGGGAATTTTCAATACCCATCTGTGGACCTGATTTGTTGACAACCAACAAGTGTCAGGTTGTTCCCAGCCCTTTTTTCTGCATCTGTCATTGCGCATCTCTGTGCCGCTTGTGTTGTGAAGGTTTCTACAGGTGTGTTGGCTCTGGGATGCTGCAGTGCAGTGCTGCCTGACTGGGACATGGCATTACTGCTGCTGCCATGGGTAAGGAATAGTGTGGAGATCAGGAAATAGAAAATATTTCTGTCTTAGAGCAATACAGAGAGGGAAGGAGTCCTTTTTTTTTTTGGATGAACACACACCGTTCATAGCAGTGTGCCTCAAGTGCTGCTCTCCTCCCACCGGTTATTTTCCTCTACAAAAACTTTGCGTCAGCCATCTGTTGGCTTCAACTCCGCTCTATTTTCCTCCATCCTGCTCTAAATACTACGCTGGCAGCAAAGGAAGAGGATGGAGAGATGACAGGTGTAGTGGAAATGCTAAGTCATGGCCTGATTGAGCACCTGGTAGGAAGGCACGGCCAACCCAGGGGAGCTCAGGTGCATGCAGTGCACCTGAATAACTGGAAGGGCGGAGTCAGGATCCACCCCTTCCCAGACCTCATTGAAGGGTTGGCAGTGGTGGTGAGGGCATCTCTTGCTGGAGAACCCTGCCTACCTGAGGCCTTCCAAAGGTAAGCAGCTCTTTTCCTTCATTTCTGTATCTGTGGCTGCTGTGTTTGGGCTCATTCTCATTTGCTGTGGCCAAAGACTTTTCCACCCTGCTGTTATCATCTCATTATAGCATTACATCAGGTTGCACTGATGGCTCTCTTATTCCTGGTGCCGTGTTTGCTGTTTGCAGTTCCGTAGTAGCAGGAGGGGTTTGGAAGCTGTCGCTGTCACAAAGGGAATTAACTGGCTGGACGCTGTATTAGGCGACACCTAACTTGGTTACGCCGAGCAGATGATGAGGTTGGAAGTGGCAGGCCATCCGTAATCCAGCTCTGAGGGACCACGGAGAGCGACGGGCTCTCGGATGGATGTTATTGCCATATGCACAGCGATTTCCAGGCGTGAGATTATAAATTAGGGCTGGGAGGAACTGTTTTACATACAGATTTTTCTGTCTGTTGTTGGGTGACATAAAATTGTGGCACAGTTTGTGCGTGCTCTGTGGTTTCCATGTTCCTTTTAAGCTGCTGTCCTCACGTTGCAAACTGCTAGGGGTATTTTTAATAAAAAATGGTGGATGGAAATCATCGAGTCAGGCTTGAGTCATCCACCTCCATAGGCACTATCTAGAGAGTATTGTCAGGAGGTAAAAACATTTCCATAGTAGGAATCTGACAAATATCACCTGAAGGAAGGCATATGCATTCTAAGTAGGCTTTGCAGAAAGTGTCTGTGAAGTGCATTACAGTCAGAGTGCTTTGCAGTGAAAACTCACATGTGGACCACAGCGGCAGCTATCTGTCCAGGAAGACATCGTGATAAATCCTTACATGACCCAGATTTCCCTCCAGTCAGCCATGCCCATGCAGAAGCTATGTCACTGTGAGGCACTGGGATCATTTATGGACATCTGGTGGCTCAGGCTATGCATCCCCAATGCAGGTGGGGTCTGTGACACATGCACAGGCTTGGGAAATGTTTTCTTTTTTCTGCTTGTAGACATCAGCCTGATGCAGACCTTAAGGCTGACATCCCAAGTGGATGTGGCAGCTCATGGCATTGCCAGCCCAAAGTGGAGACATCAGCAGAGCATCCCACGCAATGGGGCTGAACTGCTGCCTGCAGTGGTCTTTGGGGTGAGAATCTGGCAGTCCCAATGGTCTGGGGATCATTGCAGCTTGCACCCCGTGTTGTTTACCTGGTTCCTGCCACTTGCAGAATCTTTCTGCTGGGTCCCTGTTTCCTGGGCTCTGGTGTAAAAGTCAACAGTGAGAGTACATTGGAAAACAGCCCTTGAAATAATTAAAGGGCGTGGATAAATGATGCCCATGTGGATTTTAAATTAACGGTTGGCTCCTGCATGCCAACAGTGCAGGCAGTGAGGAGCGGCTGGAGGGGCTCTGGGACTGCACAGCAGTGTGACCCCACCTCCATCATGCTCCTGGGGCTGGGGGCACTCTATGGGGGAGCATGCAGAATGGTCGCACGTTGGCTATGCAACTGTGCTGTTCTAGCCCTATGGAAAATGTGGCCAGAATTGAGGGTGTGGTGTCTGATATGATAGCCCTCGGTCCCAGGTGAAGTGGAGCAGCAGTGTGCTCGAGGAGGGAAACCCAAAGGGACTGGCATTAGTCACTTCCCTGACTCACGGAGCAGCAACAGGGCTGCGTCTGCTCTGATCGGCGCTTTGCCCGTGGGGAAAAAAAAGAAAAACTTGGGGAGGTGGGATGGGAGAGAAACAGCAGGGAGAGCACCATGGTGCTGGGGCTCGGGATGCAAGGAGTGCCCTGGGACAGGGCATGGCGGGGGTCGTGCTGCTGGCTGGGCTCTGGGCATGGGTATAGGCTCCAGTGAGCAGCCCGTTAATTAACTGCGTGAGACTGTATCAAGCTTGTTTTCTCTTTGGCAGAGTTCAGTTTTAAAAGAGAGGCTCATCCACATTGTCTCCGTTGTGAGTGATCATGGCTGGGAATGGAGTAATTTATGTTTTATATTGGGCTTTAATAGTGTTTCGTGTCTCTGAATATAAAACTGCAGCATCACTATGCAGATCCTTCTGTGGGCAGAAGCAGCCGTATCCCTGACTTTACCGAGCTCCTTCTGCTGACGTTCCAGTTGTGTATTGTAATGACAATGTGGGTTTCCCTGGGACTCGGTGGTTTTAGGTATGAAGTAGCCTCCATTGAAAGAAAATCATAACAGTGGAGGCAGCATAAACATTTTGCATCATATGAAGTTGTTGCAAGGTGTTGTTTGCTCTAAGATTGCGCCCTTCCAAGGAGCAGAGCCTGGCGGGTGGGTACGCAGTGCAACAAATGATGTTGGGGTGCACATTCTGGGAAGGGTTTGTCACCCCATCCCATATCCCCGCTATGTAGGGCATCTGGGCCAGCAGGGTGAGGTTTAACTGGAGCCCCTGCCCCTGAAATGTAATACCGAGCATCGTCTCTGAGGGAAGAATCCTTACAGCAAGGGGGTATAAATAAAATGAGATTGGCTGCCAGCAAATTAGAATTACAGGGATGCCATCTGGACAACAATTAAAGAGATTGTTTGAACTCCAGTGATGCTGACATAGTTATAGGAACCGGCTGGCAAGCGAGCGAGCTGTTGGTGGTGGAGATTCAGATATCCTCGGTTTGGAGCTTCTGGTTTATTGTAACAGAGAAGGAGTCCCTTTAGGATGGATGGGAAGAGGGCTGAGGGCTGTATCTCTGTTCACCTACCTGGGCTCCCTCACCTTGTGCCCAGCTCCCCAAGCCCTTTGGACACTGCTGTTCCTATAGGTGGGGCTCGGTGGAGAGATGGGCATTCAGTGCCTGTGCAGCCCGGGGACACAGGAATGGAGCAGATCCAGAGCTGAGTGTGCTTTAAAGGGCATTTAAATCATACTGAGACACATTTGTACAAATTTTAATATGGTTTTTTAAATTTTTATGCAAGCTTTTCAGCCGGATTAATTTTTCAGGTTTCCTCTGTCCCTTGCCTCACACCCCTGGCTCTGGCAAGTCTCTTTTCTACCAGTCAGCTCTGCTTTGTGCATTCAGGAGCCTCATCCTTGTCTGTTACCCCTGGAAATGTGCCCCTGGGGTGGTGGGAATGGATGGGGATCAAAGTAGGACCACTGCATCCTGGAGCTAAAAGGTGGCACGTACCTGGGGCTGGGAAGGAGAGGAGAGCTAAGGCAGTCTTCTCCACTATTTCCCAGTGGAAGGAGTGCTGATAGGCTGTATGTGCCCTGTCTGAAGCCAGGCTTCACACATTCCTCCTTTAATTACCCCGAGATTAAATATGTACAGATTTGGACATTGATGTGACACTCTGCATGTGCTCCACGTGCCCTTCTTGCAGTGTTGTGTGCCCCTCTAAGCTGCAAAGATCAGTGCTTCAGCCCAGCTGTGTGAGCTCACTGTGTTTGCAGCGCGTTATGATTAATTAAGTCATGGCAGGCGGTAAGCAAACCTCACATCAGCTCCCTCGCCTCCACTGGGGTGGCTTCTCACCAGACCACAAACATCTGCAAAAAGCTGCTGGTCTGGGGGCTCACTGCCAGACAAGGGCTTCTGAAGAGGAGCATTCCAAAGTAGGAATTAGTTGTCTGTTAGTCCAGGTATCCATTTCTGCTTCTTCCCTGGAATGCTTTGGCCTTGGCTTTGTCCCTCAGTTCACCTAACGGCAGTGATGCTTGTGGAGGAAGAGGAGAGCACTGCACCCACTGCTGCTTGGGGTGCTGCAGGGGACCTCTGGTCAAGCATCATCCATCTTCCTCCCTGTGAGCAATGGCTTTGCTTTGACCCCTGTCCCCATGTCACTGTGCCCATGGTGACAGCTGGGTGGGTTGGGGCTGGCATAGGGGAGCTCTGATTTGGTGTGACCCCCTGGCTTTCCCCCAGCTGCTGTGCTGTTGGGATGGGAGATGCTTGCTGGAAATCTTGGTTTCCCGTTTTCCCTTGCCTACTTGTGGGTTCTGATATAATCTCAGCATGGTCTGAGTGGACAAAAGAGTGCAAACATCAGGGAAAGCAAGCAGGAGCCATCGCTCTGAGCATCCCAACTTGGGGTTTGCATTGGGCGGTCTCCTGCAAGTTCGAAGCTGGGGAAAGCAGGAGGGAGAGGTGATGGGGAGCCTCATCCAGCGCTGGATCGGCTGTTTGCAGAGCTGATGAGCTGGCAGCCAGCTGCTCCTGCAGGACCCAGCACAGATGGGTGTAGGAGTAAGGAGAAGGAGCCCCACGGGGACGCGCAGCTTTCTCTGGCTTGGCCGGATTTGGTGACATCAAAGGGGATCAGCTCAAACCCTTTGAAGTCAGGCTTATCTCCTGCCTGCCTCCGAAAACAGAGGGTGCTGATCCCGCAGGGTGACTGCGGTGCTTGGGGGAGGTGGGTGCGGGACCCCAGTGAGCATTAATAGCAAGGGCAGTGCAGGCAGAGCGAGATCTCAGCTGCCTTTGCTTCTCTGCTGTGGCACAGGGATGATTCCAGGGCTCAGGGTGTGCAGCACAGCACTCCG
>PPHD01010261.1:0-19806 GCA_002909625.1 Bambusicola thoracicus
AACCCAACAACAACAAAAAAAAAACCAGCTGTAGGTATTTTCTGTTTGCCAGCTGGTCAACTGACCCAGGACACTCTCCTCTCAGTTAGTAATACTAACCAGTTAATTTATTTTGTGTTTTACTTTCCACTATGCCCAGTGGGCACAGTGTCAGCAGAAAAGGAAAAAGGACGCTGAGCATCACGTGCTACTTACTACTCTTCTGCTCATTGCTAGAAGAAGGAAAAAAACCCAAACAAAATAATAATAATAATTAAAAAAACAATCAAAAAACCCAAAGCAAGTCCACAGGATAGAATTCTCAGTGGATAGACATGTTGAAGTCTTATCTTTGGTATCAACTCAATGAAGTTGGGTGTATTTCAGCTTTTTCCACAACCTAGCTTTTCTAGAAACAAATATACTGGGCATTCAAATCCACACGCTGTTCTGAGACTGCCCTTCAGCATCTGCTGTTAGCTGAAGAGAAGCAAACACAATATAAATTTCTTCTGAATTCTTAAAATAATGCAACTCAAGATTTTCAGTTAAAGATGGTAAACTGGCATTTAATAGCTCTACAAAGATTTTTATGCCATTTTCATACAGATTTTGAGCTACACTGCCCTTTAGACACAACTTCCTGCATCGAGCAGTTCCACAATCTAACTCCCCAGCTGGCAACCTTTTGCATTTTTTTGAACCTGTCACTGACTCAACCCAGCAAGTATTTCCTGCTTCTTGTCCCAGGAAAAGTACAGAATTTTGTCATGTCATTCTTACTTCATAAAACTCTATTATGTCATGTCCTATTTTCCTTGGTACTGATCTGAAGAATGCAGGTATGTCTGTGTGTTCCTTCCATAGAAGTGGATCTATTCGTTTGTCTATCACTATTTGAAAATTTCCTACTTCTATAGAATTCATTATGAAATCAGAATTAAAAATACTCTCATTTTACCCCCTCATTATCCAAGCTTTCTTTCCTGCACAACATAAGCCTAGCTACAAAATTCAAGGTTCTGGATTCCACTTTGTGATTATGCAGCTTGGATTACATACTGCATTATATCAAATACAGGAATCATTGCCTCATTCATAGCTGCTACCCACTCCTGGCAAGAGATCTGATCAAGCACATTTGCTTTTGGAAGCCTGAAGTCTTTCTACATTTCCAACTGTTGTCTTCATTTTATTTGTTTTTCTTTCAGCTATTGATTTGCTTATAATAAAGAATTCCAAGAGTTTAGAGGTACTTCTGGCCTTTCTTTGGTTTCTCTTTACAACCACAGCACAGGCATTTGGAGCATTTGAACTCCCTGAATGGTTTGTAGTAAAAGCAGACTCTCTTCGTAAACCACGTAATGTTGTTATATAACAGTGCAGATTTTCAGTTGGTCATAGAAGTCTCTGTTATGGTAAGAATACCAATGGGCATCAGCTTACTGTCTACATTTCTGTGACAAATCAGTCAACAACATACAGTTAGTCTCCATATAGTGCTATTGTTACTGACAAAAGCATAACATTTATAAAAGACGGCAAAAATTGAGTGTGCTTCCTAAGACTATCTACTGACCAATATGATGAATTACATTTTAACTGTATTTACTTTTTCAGAACACTGCAGGCTTCAGAATAGTCATCTCCAGCTACATCATGATTTCAAAAACTTCCTTCTCAGAATATGAGACTCCCACTGACTAGGATCAAATCAGAACATATAGAAGTTTAAGCTGATACCAAATATAAATATATGAAGTTATTTTCCAAAACAAACAACCCAAAACCTGACACGAGAAGTTCTTGTAACTGCTCTAAGCATTGATTTCCTGTAATCTGGCAGGCACTAATTTTTTTCTTGAATATCATAACAGCACTCAGATAACAAATCAATGGCAGTTTCATGCCCTTGTTACCCCACTGGCTTTCAGCATTTTGCATTTGTGTTTTTACTAAAAAACTACCACAGTGATTAACAAACTTCTCACTACATCTTCACCTGCTTTAGCTGTTCTGAAGCCACATCACCTACACCACTTTAAAGCCATGAGCAGACTACTATTTTCAGATAAAACTACAATTACCCTAAAGTTTGAAAAGGAAAAAAGAAACAGTTGGCCTTTAAAGAAATATAGAACATAGTTTTCTATCCTTTACTATTGTGGCTAGAATAAAATAAAATAAAATACTGCTTATACTATTTTATTCTGGCATCTAACCATAACAGTTTATTTTTGATCACTTTTATATATTCATTTATTACACTTCATACAGAATATTTGCTTGCTATTGCCCAAACTGAAAATTTAATTTTCTGTCTACACTAGATCAATAGTTTTCTGCACTTTTATCTACATCCCCAAATCTATGGTAGAACTGCTAGTTTAAATATTTTTCATTATACTGCACATAATATACTTCTTATGTATCTTTGATTGCATAAGTTTAGATGGATACACACTACAAAACTAATGTTTTCTTCTTCAGTTCTATTATTTTGACAAGGTGGGAGAATTAACTTCCTAAAGCTGCACCTTTGATGTAACCAAATTACTTCTGCAGTGTACTAGCAATATTTTTCAGAGTACTACTTGGATAGAATATTACTGTTAAAAGTCACTAGATTTCAACAGAGTTTTACTCTACATTTAGAATTCCAGTCAAGTTTACATACTTGAAAAGAAATAACTTAGCAAAAAATATATACTTACTTGCACAAATACCTTTTTTTTAGATAAAAATCTGAATAAAGCTTCATGAATAAGATTGTTTTTATTGTTGATAGTCTTATCTGAAATTGTTGCAACAAATTGTTTTTCTTTCTGGACAATTTTTTATGTTTTATCATTTGTATTCTAACCACAGGGAGCCTTTTTTTCTTTGACTGTTAGCAATGTATTCTTGCAGACTAGAAAGCCTATTGTAAGGATGGACAGGAGGCTGAAGAAGGTAATTCTCCTACTCCAGTCTGCTTTTCTGAGATCTCAGCTCAGCCTAACAAAGTTGTAGGTGCCTCATTCCTGGCAGTGTTCAAGGCGTGTTTAGATGGGTCTTTGGGCAACCTAGTCTAATGGAAGGTGCCCCTATCATTGCAGGTGGGTTGGAACTAGATGATCTTAAGGGACCCAAACCAAAATATTCTGTGATTCTATGACTTTTTAACCTTTTTTTCCTCCCCATAAAATATTTACTGAATGTAAATTCACTTGCACTCTTAAAAAAAAAAAAAAAAAAAAAAAAAAAGCTGAACATTACACTTTAGCTGAATGCCTCTATCTTAAGAATGTTTAAATTTCTGAGGGTTTCTTGTAAAAAAGTGTATGTCTGTACACACGGATTCTTAACTGGTTAATACACTAGATAGTTTTTGAATAGTTTTAATACACTGGAAGCTGGTACTCTCATAACCATAGCGCTTTAAATAATCAAATGCATTTTCTTTGAACTTGAAGCAAACTGAGAACTTGCAATTTATAATAAACCAGTTACCACTGGTTACCACTGTGAATCTGACACCGAAAACAAGAGTTCAAGTTAAATATGTTATTCTTGCTATGTTGCAGTCAACCAACTGAAGTAAGTTTACTTATATAATAACATGTTTTCATTTCTTAAGGATTTTAGTTTGCTATGTGTTTCTACAGCTTTACCTTAATATTTTGGTCCTCCATACTACTTATATCTACTAACTTTTGTAATAAGACCCCTGACATTTTCACATCTAGCAGTTCATTCCTCTGTAAAATACATGCTTACAGTAATAAAGATTCCATTTTAGATATTTTATTTGTGAAAATAACACTTTTTCTTTTTTGTTTCAAATAATAATAATCCTTCTGGGTTTGTTAGTTTTTCAAAATAATTCAAAAATTACCTCTGCATTTAGGTTGTCGGCAAGACTTTCAAGAAACTGGCTTTCAATTGGA
Source organism: Bambusicola thoracicus (assembly GCA_002909625.1). NCBI lineage: Eukaryota > Metazoa > Chordata > Aves > Galliformes > Phasianidae > Bambusicola > Bambusicola thoracicus. The sequence continues at coordinate 3,909 of PPHD01010261.1, forward strand.
TTCTGCTGAGTAAGAAGAGTCAGGTAATGACTGAGTTTATCATGAGTTGTAATAATGATGCCTTCTCCGAATTTGTCAAACTGAGGCCGTCCAGCTCGACCAAATATCTGCATGACATCTAAAATTCCAAGGTCAACAAAGGAGCCTCTTTTTGCAGCATATATTTGTGTTCCCTGATTGAGGAAAAGTTAATAAAAATTAACATAAATACACATGAACATAATCCTGATGAGCTGAATACTGAAATTAGGCAAATACAGCATGATTTCAGAAGTGTACTTTAACTAATCCTTTCATAATCTTTGATATATTTAAATCTTTACTATACAAACTAGGCTCTGACTAGTAAGAATCAGTTTAATGAGATATAAATAACATTTCAAGTCCATCAGACATTTCCTCTCCAGCTCCCAAACCCACAATGAAGATCTTGCTATCTTTCTTTTATGACAGATAACCATGTGCAGAGTAATATAAGATCTTACCTTAATAACAACAGCGTGAGCAGGAAGATTGACACCCCAGGCAAGTGTAGCTGTACAGACTAGGACTTTGATATGTCCATTAGAAAACAGGTTCTCGACCAAACTTCTGTCTTGCCGCAGCATTCCTGCATGATGAATACTAAATCCATCTGGAAACAGCTCACGCAACTGCTTATTTCTGGATCTCTGTACCTAAAATAGAAAATCATAAACATTAAATTCACTTTCAATTGCAGTACAAGAAGCACTGTATTAAAAAAAAAATACAGGAAAATAAACCACTGAATATCATTCTGAGTCATATGAAAGGAACCATTTATATTAACACTGAACTTTTTGTTAGCACCAATATGTCACAGTTTGCTATATATGAATTTGAATCATTTTCATGCTTTCCAAAGAATACACCTCATTGTTCAAAGGAATACTATTTTTAAAAATACACCCCAATGTAAACAGAGATCCAAATCTACTGGTAACCAGTATGGACACTGAAATGGACAATTCACATATCTCTTTTTCCTTAAAAGTCTTTCAGTCTATGCAAGCAGATAAAACAGGCTTAAGTAGCAGGCCACAAGCAAGATGAGATACCATTCCCATCTCCTGCCATTGCATCTTGGCACAGTGTGGATTAAGAAGCTGACAACAAGTAACCAAACTGTTCACCTACCCCTCACTTTTACTTTTCCCATATAGGGAAGGCTGGGATATCAGTTTGGAAAAATCTCACATCCTCCAGCCTCTGTCTGCATAAGATGCAAGTAAAGAATGTCTCCCTTACTGCTGGGTGCCAGCTTTACCATGCTTCTCCTGAACTGAAGAGGGACTCAGAGTTGAGAAAAGCTAGTATTTTTTGCTTTCATACACTAAAATCTAAAACTCAAATCACTTTGAAGCATGCCTTCCAGGAGGAACAAGGAAGGAAAAAATAAATCCAAACACTTAGACAGGAAACCCATGCCACCAAAGCTCATGCCATTGTAGCCAACTGGGAACAACACTCTTCAGAAACACGGCTTTAGGCCAAAATTCAAGTATCACAAAAAATACAGCTCTTTTATAACAACTAAGATGACAGGAGCAAAGAAATAATAGCCCAGGTGTAAACTAGAATAAAAGATCTTCACATAAGCTTTTATATGTTTAAATACAAGGACACAGAGCATGCTCTATGCAACCTCTTTTTATCCTGGACCCTGGCTACTGGTTCCTCAGATCTTCATATTTCAGTGCATTGATTTGTCACAAACACCTTCTATTTTCACCCCATCTCTTTTGCAAACCACTGTCTTCCAAACCTGATCACTGCTAACTATGACACCAGAAGGGTTCTGTAATGATGATACTGATCTTTCCCCAAAATAGATTTCTTTATTATCACTGTCAACAGAGAATCGTTATTTTTCTATAGGCCACAGGATAATAACATTTACTTTTCTTTATTTTTCTTTTTTTTTCTACCACTCTCTTTTTAGCCCTGCAGATTACAGCGAATTAATTATAGACCAAATTATGATTTTTTTTTCAATCTTTATATTTATTTGTACCTGACACATGGCCACTCAAAGTTGACTTAAGAGATACAGACTGGGTAAAGAAAAATACAGTCAGTATTACTGGCATACTGCCAAACATGAACAATAAGTCTCTGCAAACATAGAAGTAAGTAGGAAGATGGGAATGCAATTATAAAAGATGACATGAAAAGAAAAATACTGTAGGAAAAACACTTTTACTACCTTCACAATTCTCAACTTCTCAATATCCAATCTTTTCTGTTTTAGGCATAACTACTTCCTATTCACTTAAAGGAAATCAAACTCAGCTTTTAACTATACATTAATTATTGGCAAATTTAATTAATGCTACAATGCTTAAAAAATGAATTAAAAAAAGAAACAGTTCATGAAATGTTTTTTTTATGAGACAGAATGGAAACAAACACATTATAATGAACACAAAGGCACCAAAGATTGCATTTATAATACATCAACAACAAATCCCACAGACAAAAGGCATGTAGAAAATTCACTTCAGTTGCAAAGCAACGAATAATTGCGGCGCAGCAATTTGGATTGATCTTTACTACATTCAGAACTTGCTGTAAGCATTAAACAACATAATTAACTTGTATCTTAAAAAAAAGCACATATTTGTATGTGATAGAACAGCTGTCAGAAATTCTACTTTTTTTAGTAGAGCTTCATGGGTCTCACATGTCGATTTTGCAGATCTAACGGTAACTGTTTTTCGAAAAGCACAATTATTCAATATCAAAAATTACACTCCATAAATTATCCATAGCTGAAAAACTTGCTCTTAAACTTGCACAATTTAAAAAATTACATACTTCTACATACTTCTATTTGTAACCTTAATGCTTATGTTGTCTAACTCCCATGAAAAAAATGGGCCAATTTAGAAATAGGAAACTAGAAGAATAAAATATTTTGCTATATAAGGGAGGAAACTTTTATTTGTTTATAGAATCATAGAATGGTTTGGCTTGGAAGAGACCTTTAAGATCATCTTGTTCCAAACCCCCTACTATAGGACATTAAACTTCCCTCCTGCCCCATCAAGCCTGGCCTTGAATGCTTCCAGAGAGGGGGCATCCACAACCTTGCTGGGCAACCTAGGATTCAAGTACTAGGATTCAAGTACAAACTTAAATTAATCCTGTAAAAACATGCAGTTACAGCTATACCACACATTTGCGTGTTTAGAAAGAATATTTACACGCTCCTAAAATCTACTAAACTAACCTGAAAACACTGTAAATTTCATTAATTGTATTGAAATCACTTTAGTTTCTTTAGTAAATTTGTGGACATTTGAAATTACGAAGTTAATTCAAGAACACCTGTGGTACCAAATTTTACAAACACTTGAGTACAGGTAAGAAAAAAACAAAAATCAGAGATATCTCAGTGATAGCTTAGGTGACTGCTTACACAATGTACACTGTTATTGGCAGCATATTTGCAAACAAACTTTCTAAACGTTTCCTTCAATGAATTACATGGTTGTTCTACTAAATCCAGATTTACGTGGTTCTAGAGACAGCAAAACCAACAATTACAATGAAGACTGCTCCAAAAGTAATGATTCCTATTTCACTATGTTGTCCCACGATGCCAGAAGCAGATGTTGGTAGTATGACAGTAAAGGATGAGCCTTTTTGCTAATATTCCTTTATGTTTTCTTGCTGCATGACAGATGGCAGTAGAGAGGCAGTCTGACAAAATGGCATCTGACATGGAAGTATGTATGAAGCAAAGGTGTGTCACTGAATTCCTCCATGTGGAAGAAAATCGCACCCATTGACATTCACTGATGCTTGCTGAACGTTTATGGAGACCAGAGGATTTGAGCACAGTCAATCAGTGGGTGGTATATTTCAGCAGTGAAAGACAAGCCACATTCTGGACAACCACACAGATTTTCATGAGTGCAGCATGAAGGCTTTTGTTCACTGCTGGTGAAAATGCACGGCTAATGGTGGTGACTATGTTGAAAAAGAGTATTTTGGAGCTGAGAATTCTATCAAACAGTTTTATTGTGCTCTTTGTATCTGTTGTTGTTTCCATGGAAATAAATAGGAGGCACTATTTTTAGAGTGCCCTACATACACAATAGAAGTGAAACTATAAAATGCTAGAGTATCCCTCATCTTGCTTTATTACAGACTAAAGCATTTTGCTTAAAATTTATATGAAATGTTACCAAGTGCCCCAGGTGTACGGAGAAGTTGTTATGGCCTCTGGGCACTGGTCGTCTGATTAGAATTGATTTTCTTTTCCCGCCCATATCACTCAAGAGGGCTGCAGATTTATGACCTCTGCTTACATGGTGCATCTAATACACCATATAGTAAATAAATTCCTAGTTTAGCTTGCTGACGCCTATATTTCTCCTTTAAAAGTTTTAAATTTCATGCTCATCTTGATTAAGACATTAAAAATGTCACAATTAGACATGGAAGAATGTACTTAATTTTGACAAAAAATTAGGCATATGTAGCAAACAAACCATGAACACTTAAACAAGCCTTAGGGCATTTCACCAAAGACTTAAATCAGCAACAAAAAAGATAACTTCCTTTACACTCCTCCTTTTCTTTACTTGCACCTGGTATCCCAAAGGTGTTATCATTCCTACTGGCCATGCACCACATGATTTTTATCTGAACTATATATCTATTCTAAATGAACCATCAAGAATTAAACTTTCAATACACTTAAAGCTTTTTTTCCCCTTATTTTACGTAAATAAATAAATAAAAACACACACAAAAAAGATAAAGATTGATTACAAGAAACAGCTGCCAATAATTTACTTCTTAATAGGTGAAACAAAAGATAGTATCTTCACTGATCTCAGATTGCTGTGCTTTTCTTGGACAAAGATTGCCATTAGTTGGTAAAATCAGATTTTATTTTTCTTTCTGTAGATTACTTCTTCCTCTGTTCTGCTTCTAAATTCTGGGAGTATGTTTGCAACTTTGAATTTTGGTGGTTTTTTTTTTCCCTAATAACACTTCTTGACAATCATGAATTTCCCTCTAGCAACAGAAATTGTATAGGCTATTCTAGGATTTTTCTCACGATTGCCTTACTGCAGCAAAACCTCCCTCATCTGATTGTAAGACTCAATCATCATAATTTTCCCTCTGCAGAGTTCACAATAGGGCAGCACTTGCATTTTGCTCAGAATGCACCATCATATTTGTTCACTGGTTTGGGCAATGCTGAGCATTTCATTCCCATCCTTTGTTCTTTGCACTGTCACAGCACTCTGCAAATTATAAGCCTTGTTAGCCTCATCTGCTGAGTGCTGGCACTCAGCGTAGGTATCACAAAGACCTAAAGCAAACAAAATAAGGTACTGAATGGCTGTTTCTATTAATGCTACTAGTGTGTGATGAATGTTCAGTTGTTTCCAAAACAATGAATTTGTATCTTTCCTAAAGAGATCAGAATCTGTAACTCTACCTTCTACATTTCTCAAAACTGCAAGAAGACAAAAACCTTCTTTACTTCATTCATACACATAGCTGTGCTGCTGAATCTGATCTACCTGACTCATTGAAAGCATACTGAATGCCTTTCAAAATTTACTAGAATAAAGTAAGATCCACTAAGGAAGTGAAGGGGGTCTGAGAAATGCAGAATGAAAAAATGACAAGTTGAAGATTCCATCTTTGGGCCTACTCCTGCTCTGTAAACACAAAAACAATTAACAGAACATCTACATATATGAGGACTGAGAGAAATGGCATTAAATGCCCGCAGGTTTGCGGACTTAGAAATTATGAAACTAGAGAGTTTTTTTTTTCTTTATTTTACACATGACAGGAGATTTGTTCACTGGCTATTTTGTATTAACAGAAATAAAGGTGCAGTTTAATCTGGCTATAGAAACCTAAGTTACATTTAAAAACTTGTCATGAAGCTCACCTTAAAAATATACACAAAAAGTTTAATGTGTTCAATTGAGACAGTGCTTCTGTATTGATATGCCTTCACATTACTTCCCTTGCTCTTTCCTGGGAACAACAGCATTGTTATCACTTACTGATCACAGTGAGGCTGGTTCCTGTGAAGAACTCAAGGATTACTGAGAGCTTTACTCAACAGAGAGGACTTACATGACCTAACTGATCATTTCTGGATGGATGTAGGCTGGCCAGTATACTATTCTTCTTAATAAGTATGCACACTCATTCTCTAAATCTCCAGTCTTTTAATGTATCTAGCTATTAACTTTGTACAGTTATCCCAGTGTAATATATCTCTCTAACACTTACTCTTTTACTGAGTTATAATTAGTGGGTACCCAGCAAGATAGTATTTGAAGAAGGTAATTCTAGCAAATAAATGTGAATCAGTTTGAATTTCTCCTGGAAGAGTCAATAATTTAATTGTCTCCCCCTGGAGATTTAAGTTCACTGCATTAAAGTTAGAATTGTTTAAACCTATGAGTTACTGCTCTGATCAATTTACTGAAATCATCTCAGTAAGTTCTGTGAAGTGCTCTAAAAATACCTCTGAAGGAGAAAGAGGAGAGTAGTGTGACTGCTTTGCTTAAACACATTCCTCCACAGCATATTCTATCAATGTAAAGATAACAGTTCTTTAAGTGAAATCATCAGGAACACAATTCAGGAGTTATTTTCTGTATTACAGTATTACAACTGGTTTTCTTCTGAACTTAATCCTCTTTGTGTGCATCATAGAATCATAGAATTGCTAAGGTTGGAAAAGACCTACAGGATCATCCAGTCCAACCATTTGCCCTTCACCAATGGTTCTCGCTAAACCATGTCTCTCAACACAACATCCAAACGCTCTTTGAATACCACCAGGCTCGGTGACTCCACCACCTCTCTGGGCAGCCCATTCCAGTGCCTGACCACCCTTTCATAGAAGTAGTATTTCCTAACATCCAGCCTGAACCTTCCCTGGCACAGCTTGAAGCCATTCCCTCTAGTCCTGTCACTAGTCACACGAGAGAAGATACCCACAAGGGTCACTGATTCCAACTCCTGTCTCCACACAGCACTAGAAAAAACTCAAACTGTATGGCTGAGAGTGTTGTCCCAGCTCTTCTTCAATCCCAAAAGCTTAGGGCCATGACACTGCCCTGGCGAGCCTGCTCCATGCCCACCACTCTCTGGTGAAGGACCTTTTCCTAATCTCCAACCCATCTCTCCCCTGACACAGCTTCATGTGTTTCCCCTGGGTCCTATCTCATTTACCACAGAGCTCAGCTCAGTACTGGCCCTTCACTCCCCTTGTGAGGAGCTGCAGCAGCCATGAGCCTCCCCCTCAGCTCCTCTGCTCTGAGCTTGAACAAACCAAGGGACCTCAGCTGTTCCTCATACATCATGCCTTCTAGCCCTTTCCCATCTTTTTAGCCCTCCTTTAGACACTCTTTGGTCCTTCTTGTTTGATGGCACCCAGTACTACACCCAGTGCTGGGTGTGTGGCCACACAACACAGAGCAGAGCAGGACAGTCTCTTCCCTTGCCTGGCGATAGTGCTGGGCTTGGTGCACCCCAGGGTATGCTTGGCCCTTTGGACTGCCAGGGTGTACTGTTTGCTCAGATTTCCCTCTCTTAATGCCTATCTACTATAAGAGGGAAAAAACAAACAAAAAAAACCGCATGTTTTCCCCTGCTTCAGACAATTCCAAACCCTCCTGGCTACACAGTGGAATCTCGCAGCCAGCAACTGGTTGAAAAGTTAGAAGAAAGTCTCTAGTCTCCTTACCTACTTTTAATCAATTACAAACACGGTGGCATCACTCCATGGCCTCAGCCACCGGCTGCTCCAGCACAGCCTGTGTAGATAATACACTAACTCAACTTGAATTAGAATTTTGCAACATGGATCAGTGCAACCTAATAATTCAGTTAAAACCAGACACAGGTGCCTTACAACTGTACAAATTAATTATACTCATAAAAATGTGTAAGGATCTAGAATGAAAAATAATTATTCTGTGTAAACACAACTAGCAATCTGCCCTAGGTTCATGAAGGAAACGTTGCTCATAGTGACCCAGCTTTAGTGCCACAGTTGAGTGAAAACACAGGAAGAATATAACAACACATTTGAATTGCTAATTATAATTTTCATACTTTGTAAAATTATAAGCACATTTCTATTGTTTAAAGAAAACACAAAACATATCATGTAAAGACATTTTTTGCATTGCTTCAGTGTAAACCTGGACTCCACAGTGAGCAGAAAACGACATCTAAATAATTGTAAATCTTGTTAAAAAAGGGGTTAAAATATTTCATTTTAGTAAAAACATTTAATGCACATCTATTAAAATGGATTTAGTTTTATGACATGAATTTCAAATGCATGCAAAATCAAGTAAATCTTTATGTGCTTTCTCGTCAATTAAGAATCATACCATTCTCCCTCTGGGAGTATATACACAAAACCTGTAAAATTCTGAAAAGTACATATACTCTGCCCTTCAGATAAGAAGTCCTGCTGTCATATTTGTTAACTACTTGGAGTACACGGAGTCATCAGTCTTGGTCTGATTTGCTGACAGCAGAAAGCATTTTCAGTTTCCTGTTAGGAAACCAAGCAGTAGGGGAAGATATACAGCAATGAAAAGAAATTGATACAATAAGAGTTTGATGACATGCAAATGCGGTATGGCAACAGATAGGATAAATTTGTACCAGCTTCAGTTCATACACTGACATCCTCTGGAGACCTAGTTAAACCTTTTGTTTCTGTGCTTAACTGTGCAGAGATTTCAATATTTCCGCTTCAATTGAAAGCTGAGATTGCATGTTTTCTGTAAAAGAATTTGTATATTTGAGAAGACCTCCTTTGCTTCTCTGTAATACTCAAAACTGCCACTCTGCTGAGCCATGAAAATATTAGACGCGTTTTTACTCTGAGACAGCTAAAGTAGAAAGTATTCTCAAGGTCTTTCCAGTACAGCTGCAGCTTACTTATGAATTCTTATCATTATTTTTAGTGCAAATCCTCACCAAAAACTATACCGAGACATTATTATCACTAAAAGAAAAAACAAATGCATCTGTGTATCATCAAGTGTATTTCTCATTTCCTAATTAAACTATTAAATTATAAAAGTCCTGCCACAACTTCACTCCTATGCAAAGTGACATACTGAAGACTATCAAGACTGTTGAGAAGAATGGAATTTCTCTTACAAGTTTGTAGGTAAATGTGAAAGTGCAGTATGAATTAATAATCTATAGGGTTTGCAAGCAGTTTTATGATAGCATGAATATGGGGGATCATGAAAAACTAAACTTTTTATCTTAAAACAAGAAAATAACTGTTTCCTTTTGGAAAGATAAAGCAGGCATTAACAGCCTTTTGATTTGGCATTGTGGCTTGCTCTTTTTTTTTTTTTTTTTTTTTTCTCCACCCTTCTAGCTTCTAGATGGAAGAAGTAAACATAATGCCAAGCAGGACTGGATAAAGAAAATGTGAGCCAGTGAAATAAAAGTACTAAAAGTTCTTAAACTAAAAACACCAAATTGTACCCTCCATTCATTCAGTGACTTAACTACATAATCTCAGCTTCTAGAAGAAAAAAGCAGCAGCACATCTGCAGCATGATAAAAATATTTTTTCTCTGATAGATGTATCCTAGTTCATAAGAAAAATGCAAGAAAATTCATAAAGTAATTAGCATCCCATAAAAAGTTAACAGTTTTTTTTTTGTTTGCTAACAGTACATTAAACAAGAATCAGAATCATATGTTTCATTCCTTCTGTGTCCTTGCTATGTAAGAAAACTTTAAGAATTTGAAATGTAGCTCGCTGTCACCAAATATCGAATCTTACAAGAAAAACATTTTTGAGAAATCTTGAATGAAAATTAAGATGTTTAGATATCTATGCATTTCCATACTACAGTGTTCACATGGTCTCATCTGATTATTTATGAGTGATAATTTATCTGATGAAATACTAACAGGGAAAAAAAATCCCTTAAGAAACTAACAGATTTGTAAATTTTGGGATGAGTGAAACCCGCTTCATCATGAATTTTTTATTCCTTGTGCTCACATCCTGACTCAAATGCAGATCCCATCACATTTCTGTAACTTTATCTCCCTCAGAATTATCTGTGTCTTAGTTGTTCATATTTTTTCCTACTCCACTTTCAGGAGAAAAAAAATTGTCTCCATAAGACTCAATACTTACTATCAATGCTGCAGTCAGCTTATTATCACACCTTTGGCAACTACGTTGTCTTTTTTGTTAGTTTTACTCCAAATTACCAGCAAGCTGCTCTCAGAATCTCTGCAATGTCAGAGCTTAACTGTGAAGCCTGTGGGCTATTAAACATTGTTCAAAGTCAGTTTCAAAGGTAACACAAATTTTTTTACACACTTGAAAGGGCATAGAAGTAGCACCTAATAAGTGATGTAACAAAAAGGTTTATATAACTATGCTCTTTTGGCCAGGAGACCTGGGAATTTAGAGACTGATTGTCAGTTAAACAGAGGCAACTATCAGGCTTTTTACCGGATGAAACCAGCTGCTTTAAGAAACGAGCAGTTCAAAGAGCTTGACTTCATAGCCAGACTCAATGCCAAATGAAGGCGCATTTCCACAGACCTTTGCTAAATTATAAGATTCCTTGTGCTTTTAAACTCTATTCACTGGAAGAAACAGGTTTTAATGTTTATTGTGCCCCTCTTCTCTACTTCAGCGAAACAAAGAAATGGAAACAAAGCAACAAAAAAAGTTCCTCCAGATCCAGCCTTTATAGTTTGATTATTTTATGTCAATTATCAGTTTTATGTTTCATACTTCATGAAGCCTACAAGATAATTGTTAAGTTTAAAAATCATAGAGATGACACAATTAAGTATAATTAATTTTGACTTTGAGAAATATTCTACTACTACCATTCTTTAAGCATGTAAAAATCACACACTGCTCAATCTTTTCAGTAAAGGAACATTTATTTTCTTGTGCAAATAATTTTTATAATACTTTATAATACTTTCACTGACTGTGACTGTATTGTGTCAATGTTAATTCATCCATCTCCTTTGTCTAGGGTTTGTAAACTAGATCAGAAATCCTCTGTCAAAACTACTGTTAAGATTCTGTAATTCATACATGATTACTTTGAAGCAGCCTAAACAGTTCATTCAGAAAGCCAAGTTTAAATGTTTTGCCCACACAGCACACAGACTGTATATTTAAGAAAATTTCCCATTTACATCAAGCATACCATGGAGACTTAATTACCTAGCAGAGGGGGAGAAAGGAGATTGCTACTTTCTCAGTGCAGTGCACAGCAGTACACAAGTGACAGGAGAATTGCTGTGCTGCTTTGACAGTCCCTCTCCAGCCTGGATTCATTTCCATTTTTCATACTCTGTTTACCTAATGTGCATACATTACTGCTAGTAGCATTTCAAAAGAGTTAAAAAGTATACTGTAAATTTCATTTTCTTTAACCTTTTAATTATATTAACTTTTCTGTACAATAGCTATATTTGTTGTAATCATTATATCCTTCACACGCTCCATTTCACAGCCCTGCCTTCTTCAAGAGCAGTCCAAACTCAAAAGGCTTTCCAAAGTTATTTAACTAAAATTTGAATCTGTATCTGTAATGCTGCATTTGCTGGGCAGTTAGGACCCTAGGAAACACTAAACAATTCCCTCTATCTGTATATTTTACTGCTTGAAGTAAGTAATATTATTTCAAAACTGAATATCTCTGTACTGTTCTAATGGTAGAAATAACTACGTTGAGTTGACAATAACTACATAGAAATAACTACGTTAAGTTGAAATAAAAACATATATGAAGAGGATTTTCTTCCCTTACATTAAGAGTGAAAACTAGTCCTATCTATGTAAAATAACTGTCTAACATATTTACTACAATCACTTTCAAAACACAGCAATAGATTTGCAACATGGAGGGAAAGAAACTTCCTCTGAATCTAAAGTGAACCAAGTACCATGACTCAGTGCAAAGGCAATCATCACATTTGTGGATTCTTGTTACATGTATATACCATACAATTATCACCAGGATATCAGTTTTCAGTGGTTTCAAAATGTTATCACTGATTTTAGAATTAAAATCAGATTAAAAGGAATGGAGAATCTTTGACTTGTGCAAAACCTACAGGTTTTTAATTAGATAAGTTTGCCAAACATTTCTAAAGTGTTTACTATTTTGCTTCACTTTCTCATGCACGTTAATAGCCAGCATAAAATATCATATGCCATAAAATGAATGTAAACAATAGAAAATAATAATACAAACAAATAATATAAAATATTATATTAAATATATCATAAAGCAATTGTAACATTATATCATTAAACACCTTTAGAAATTGGCTTACACATTTAAAATCTAAACCTCTGAAGCTATTCAATAGAAGTATTTCTTTTAGTTAATTTGTATTTGAGGATTTTAGGTAATTTTTAAATGGTTTTTTTGTTTGTTTGTTTCTTCGTTTTGTTTTTTAGCTCCAAGTATGAAATGGCCGATTATCTTGATACAGAAATTTTACACAGAATAGAAACCCAGAAGCTGTGCTTATGCACTGGTGCTATCTCTCCCATCCTGAGTGACTGTTCATTGCAGGAAAACCTATTGCACCTGTCATTTGTGATAGCATCAGACAGCCTTTCTAATCAGACTTATAGAAACAGATTGATGACTTACAGTTTTTGGCATTGCCTTTTAATCTTAAGAGCAACCTAGAAAAGATTTCCTACTCTACTTCAGAAGACATCACTCTAGTTAACCATATAGCTCCACCATATTTGCTTAATCTGTACACCACTAAAGCTAAAGATAAAATGGCCAGCTAATGTTGTCTGATGTGGAGAAATGCCCGTAGAAAGTAAAGACAGTGCCCGATCATTTGAGATAGACCTCCTTGCCAGCAGCTTGCTATGGCAGGGCTCAGTTTGAGATAATGACACCAACACTTAGACGCCTTCATGCAGATCTGTATAGCTGAAGTATGAGCCCCAGCAATCCTCACAGTGGTCTGGCAGCAGAGGCTTGGTGCAGCATTCCTGCTCCCTGCCTGCTCCATGTGTGCCCGAGGCTGAGCTCAGTTATCCTCTTGGCTACCCAAAATGTGCTGAACCCCAGAAACAGGAGCTCAGACACAACATGCATATACAGATATAATGTGCAGACTCCTAAAACTTGCATGATATGTCACCATGGAAACCATGCAGGGGTCACATTTCAGATTTAGATTAATGACCAGAATTATCCATGACAGAATTAGGCAAAACAGACCCACAAAGAATCTTACGTTGCAACAAATTTCTACTGTAACTGGCTCAGGTGGCAATGCAACACTTGCAGGTGAGGCCTATCAACAATAGGTCTTAATTATCACTCACTGTTCTGAGTAATTCGGAACCTACTTGAATTTGCATTATCTGCCCTCACGCTAATCTCTGCTTATTCTGATACTGAGTATGTACCATAACCAAGAAACTGAAGAAACAATTGAAAAGTTAATGGCCCAACACATGAAAATTAATCAGATCATTCTATTGCTTTAGATGCCTGAATATAAAAAAATCAACATCCTATTGCTTTAAATGCTGGAATACAACAGAACCAAGGAACATTACAGCAAAAATAAGGAATGGAGAGTTTTCATCCTTTCTATTGGTGACAATAGCAACTTATTTTGGGGCACTATTCACTTCACAGAAATTCACTTCCTACTCATCAGAATCACCAAATGTAATCATGCACCTCCCCATAAAATATTACATTCCCACCATTCTTCCTTCACCAAGACAAAACTAAGCAATTGATTCACAGACTCCGTCATAACCTTACAGGTCATAGCGCTACTTAAAAGTATGACAAGAAACAGTTTCCTGCAATGTGATAAAGATGATCAGAACACAGTATAACTGAAATGTTCCCAATCTGTTGTTACTTAATTCCAAATGGTGGGATTAAATACTTTACAAATCTCAATTTTTTCCCCAATAATCAAAAAATGCAAGCAGTCATTAAGTGATTTTTCTTATCTGTATGAATTTATAAGATTATTGATTATATTTTTAGTTTGAGAGTAAAATTAATGACTTTTCTGAATGATGGAGCAAGTGTCTGTAAAATGCCAAAGTTCGTTGAGGGTCCTCAGTAAACAAATTCGGTCAGAGAGGAAAAAAGGTTTCCACTAACACAAATATTAGGCTGTGTAGTTTACTATCAGCTATTATTCCAGTAATCAAAACAATTATTTACTAACACATATGGAAAATAAAATTCTTCAAATTGTCAGGTAAGTTTTTTAGCTTGCTTGCTAAAGCATGCATTTCTTCAAGAATTTATATTTGTTTTTAGCAAGTTAACATAGCACATATTATGTTATTATACGTATGTCATACATCTATATACGATACATGTCTATAATACATTATAGTTATCACACATGCAACTTTTACAAGTTCTGCTTTATACTCTCATCCACTAATGTATGCAAAAAGAGAAAAGGAAGAAAAAATGGAAGGAAAGGGAGGAGTAACTTATCTTCAGAATTTCCTATGAATGTAATGAAACAATCCTTCAAGTCAAGCATATTTTCCTATGTTTTTTTTTTTTTTTTTTTTTTTTTTAATCAGGATCCCATGTGAAGTCACCAGAAACATTTCATTCATCTAAGACAGGTGATGTAAATTATGACATAGAGAAGCTATTTCTATCTATTTGCTGTATGGACAGACTTCCAGCTCAGGATGCTGCAAGATGCAAGAAGTGGAATACATTTAGGTCCTCCTGCCCCACAGAGACAATGTGTTTAATTGTTACTCATGAAATAAATATTTCAATGCAAAGAATAATGAATATTAGTACATCTATTTTTAATTTTCATTCTTCAAAATTTTCTATAGCCAAACGATGAAAAAAGTCCTTCAGCTATCATAAAATCAGCGCCATGGATGTGCATTAACAAGTGCGGCCACAAGATGGCTCTCAATACTCAGAATTAAAAACCAATCCGAAAATGAACTACCACCGAATTTCAAGTAGCTTTCCCCCCACTTAGTAGAGATACGGTTCATCTCAAATTATTCCTAAAAACTTTATTCCCACAATAGAAAAATAATTTTTAGATATTTGAAATTTGCTTTCTTCCTCAATGCCACAAACCTGTCAATAAAGAATTCAAATGAGGTATTTCTAGACTGTGTGCAACAAACACCAACATATTCCTGTAATCACAAAACTCTTCCCAAAGACTAAGTCCCCTTGATAGCTAAAATTCATACATATGTAGAAGTAAATTCCTTTTTTTTTTTTTGAAGTCAGTTTTCAAGTATTAGCTAGTACTAGTTCTGTGTCATGATAAAAAGTTTATGAAACTTTACAGTACAGTATGAATTTGCATGTTCATTTTTACCTTTCCTTTCAAAGGCTTATGAGCAGTTGTGGGTTTTGTTGGCAATCTTCCACCATTTCCTTACTCATTTAGTATCATAAATATCTGTTTGCTTTCATTTAATATTTATCTTTTCCACAAGTGCCAATCTGAAATTTAAAGAAACTGGACTATGTAGGAAAAAAAGGTATTAATAGATAGGGTTATGATTTTCAAGCAAGTAAAGAATTACTTGATTCTGCTAAACAAACAAACAAACAAACACTCCAAAAACATAAAAAAGGAGAAATAGAATGAGCTTAATTATTTTTTTCTGCAAAAATGAAGATACATAACATGGAATTTGTGCCTCTTTATTATGTTAAACAGAACTGTGACATGCTGCTGTGCATGATTATGAGCATGACAGATGTTTAAAATTCACCCACAATAGTTAAGTTTCTAGGATCAATACAACTAGAAAACAATTCATAGAATCATAGAATAC
>PPHD01010262.1:0-11734 GCA_002909625.1 Bambusicola thoracicus
GGCCCGAATGCCTGCTAGTGGTTGGAGGGCATTCCATGCAGTCCTGGAGCTCCCTTATTGAAGTGCAATGCAGAAGCAGCCCAGGCGTGCTCGGTGCTTTTCAGCACGGCCCACCATTGTGTGCCAGGCAGGGCTGACCAAGAGCTGACCCCAGGAGCACAGCCCTCCTCAGGGTGAAGGTGTTAATGCTGCTGCATGCTTGCAGGGATGGAGAGCCGTCCCCAGCCAAGCAGCGCTTCTGCCTCAGCATTGCTCCCGGGCATCTCAGGATCTGTCTGCAAACATTAACTTCCAGCACTCTGCTGCTGACAGTTTGCAACTGGAAGCAGGGCCAGAAGACACTCGGAAGCAGATCAGATGGGCGATAACTGTAATTTATGGGACTCTTTGCAATGCTACAGAGAAAATAATTGCTGCAGCTAGCATGAAATAATGAGATATGTTTGTGCCACGTATTGTTTTCTCTAACTTTTATGGCAGCTGACACCCAGTGCCTGCGCTGGGCAGCAAAACATTATTGAAGGAGTCATTCATTATGGAGTGTAAGGGGGAAATGCCGATGAGTGCTGAGCTCAGCGTGGGGTGTGATCAAGCTGTGCCACACCGGGGAGGAGAGGGAGACAGAAGCATCAGAGGAGGATTCCAAGGAGCTTGGAATTTGTCACTGTAAGGATAATGGGCCGACAGACACCTGGCAGATCACGGGAGCGGCGTGGATGAAGGGTGGGTGAAGGCCCAGAGACACAACTGTCCGAAGAAAAACAGCACTGCGGCTCTTATCAGGGTGTGCACGCTGGTTGCTTATTTTAAAGGCCATTCCTCCACACGTGGCTTTTAATGGATGCCCGATGGATGGAGGAGGAGCAGTGAAGAGCCACTGAGCGCCCCTGGGAGCGGTGTGAGCCCATCTCAGGGCTTCCTCAGCCCCATGCTTCCCAGTGTGTCTCCCCAGTTAATTACTTACGCTCTTCTTCCAGCTAATTAGCTCAAAGGAAAAAAAGTCCTTTGTACTCAGCCTTATAAACTGCAGACTTTTACGGTCTTGCTTTTTAGAACAGATGACACTTCCTGCATTTTCATAGTGGGGTCACATTTGCCATTCCTAAAGGTTTGGAGGGAGCCTCATTTAGCGGTGCTGCATTGCACTGTTGTGGGGAGAGGTGCTTCGGTCACCTTGATTCCTTAAAGAAATTCTCAGAGCAACGGGGAGAAGAAAACGTGAGGATGAAAGAAGATGAACTCTATTAAAGAAAGGCTGAGTAATGGAGAAAGTTGATGGAAAAAAAATGGATGAAAGTGGAAAAGCATCTTCAGATGTTCATGAGATGGCATTGGCCCATGAGTGGCTCACGTGCCATGGGGGGACAGCAGGTTGCTGCCATAGTTCTTAGCATTGCACACCCACAGGAGAGGCTCAGACCCATCTGCTGACATCGGAAGTTGGTGATGGATCTGCCTCGCAAAAAGGGAGAGAATATAAAGAAGGAGTTTAGATAAGATGAAGGTAGGCATTTTCAAGACCAGCTTGGGGTCACAAGAAATCCTATACCCATAACTTAGCTCGTCTGCTTCGCCCGGGTCCCGCAGCACTGGAGAATGAATGGCACATCAACCAGAAGCCACACGGAGGGCCGGACAGCGTTTTGAAAGCTGTGCCCTTGGAATGCTGTCAAAAAAGAGGAAAAGCGATGCATCATGAAGTATTTATCTACCTCTGGGCTCTGGGCTCCATCCTCAGCTGTTAGAACAGAGCAGCGCTGCCAGACTGCGCAGAGTCGGGCTGTGCCATCCCCCGAGTGGTGGATCTCACCCTGATATCCTCTGTGGGTGCATAAATCCGCGCAGCTGTGGTTGGTGCTCAGCCACAGCACCAGTGCACATGGACGGATTGGGGCAGAGATGGAGAGGGAGGGAGGACGGCGGGTTCAGAAGCAATCAAAGTCTTAACCCAGGTGGGATGGGCAGGGGGCACGTGGTGCTGTCGCAGCAGAGGGATGGGGTCTGGCTGGGGGCACATGGCTCACACCATGGCCTTGGAGCTCAGCAGGGAGTAAGGTTTCCATAGAACTGACTCTGTTAGACACGTGTCTGAATGTTTCATCAGGCACAACCCTTTCGCTCTCCCACCTTGGGCTGCGAACCACACTGGGCATTGGTCCTTGGCAGGGCTGTAATAATTACCTGGCATTGACACCGAGGGCGGTCGTTAGGCTGTAGCCTGTCCCTTAATTACTTTGCTGCAGTTTCACCCACGGATGCGTCTTTCACCTCCATCTGTCCCCCGGGGTTTCCCATCTGCTGATGCTTTTTGGGGTGCGCTCAGTGGCGCACGAGGCAGCTCTGCTCAGATCCCTTTGTCACTCAGCACCGACACCGCACACATTTCACCTTGGGATATTTGGAAACGAGCCTAAGCTCCAAAATCCACACGGTTCCATCGTGCCTAATTACAACCTGTCTGAAACTCTAATGGATCCCAGCAGCACGATATTAATAGCAAAGAATGATTGCGTTGTACGCACGGTACGGTTCGTCTGGCTGTCTGGGCTATTGGATGGAGAGGTTCAATAACAGGAAAACAGCCTGCTGTTGGGTTGAGTTTTTCTGGATTATAGATGGGGTTTTTAAGCTTAATGCAACGAGACGGTGACATCGTACAAAGTGTATTTTAAGCCTCTATTTATTAAGGCTGAATTGCACTAGAACTTGTGTTCAAAAGTACACCTGACAGCTAAATGAATAGCAAATTATTTCACAGCGATCTGTGCTATTTTCTGTTGTTTCTGTGCAGCCAGCTCCTGCATGTACTGCAGGTTAAAAGAATTCTCAACCTCCTATTTAATACAATAAAGTTTGTCAGATGTTGTTATTAGTTTTGCCGAATGCCATATCTGAGTGTAATGTATGCACAAAAGCCTCATTGACTCCCTGAGCAGCCCAAGTCAGATGGAAACAGGCTGCGGTAGCAAGGAGAAACCGAGCTAGGTGGCTGTTATTTAATCTACTTCAATCAGTGCATAATGATAGGCGTTCAGACTGCCAGCAAATGAGTAAAACAGCATTCTTCTCATCCACCAGGGACAACTGTGGGCATTTTCTCTGCAGAGGGAGAAGGAAGGGCTGGGTGCTCCGGGGCTCTGAGTGCTGCAGAGGGCATTGCTCATGGAACGGCATCTGCACTGCAATGGCATGGAGCAGCCCCCAGGAGAAGGGCAAGGAAGGAGGTAGCAGAAGGCATTCAGCAGGAGCTCCCAGCTGTGTGCGCTCAGCAGGGTGAGCCCAACTCAACACCAATCCCAGGCTGTGTGTGCCCGGCTCTAACAGGCAGGCAGTACCCATGGGGTTTTGTTGGTGAGGTGATGCTTCACGGAGAAAGGCTTGGAAAGAAGAGAAGGAGAACTCCTTGTGGTTATTCAAGAGCAGGTTGTAGTGGTGTATCTCCTTCAACCAACAAAGGTATAGGAATAGTGCTGCAAGGGGAGGATATCCATGTTGTAAGCCCCTGTGTGGGTACAAGAGCTCGTTGCATTAGGTGCAGGTGGTGAGAAATCACAGCTGTGTGCAGCCTGGGGTTGCTTAAATGAAGCATTTGGTCATTTGCTTCCCCTTGGGAAGTGGCAAGGCCAACAACCAATTGGTTTGGGTGTTATGGAGGACTGGGGCAGGACTGCCCCTGCAGAGGAGCAGGTGAGTGATCTATGTGATGCTCTCCTATGGCCATTTCACCCAATATTCATGTCTCCTTATTGCTGGGTTGTTTGCTTTTTTCCTATCACGTTCCTCAGCCTGGGTTTCTCTGTGGGATGGCCTTTCCAGGGTGAGGATCTGTGCCCTTCTGATGGAGGTTTGCATGCAGGAGGATGCTCTGCCCCTGTGCTGAGGGTCCTCCATTGGTGCCAACCAGCACTTGTGCTTTATTTAAAGCTGAAGGTGTTGCAGAGTGGCTGAGAAGGGGAGGAGGGAGGCAACTGGGCTTTTTATGTGCTGTGGGTGGAAAGCTGGTCGTAAAGTTTGACCTGATTTATTTAATTTTCTGGGAATCATCGTAATTTCTCTTGGAGCTGACAGTCTGCATGTCGAAGCTTCAGCTCAGTCTGAAATGGCTGGAAGATGAATTCCAGGGGAAGAATCACCCTGGCTGCATGGGGTCACACTGATGCCTTCTGCTGGGGTGCTGCTCTGCACCTGAATGCACAGCACCGCAATTAGGGGGCAGGATGAGGATCTGCAGTTCACTGAGTTAGGGATTTGTTTGCGTTGCTGTCCATTAAGAAGCCAGAAGGAGAAAGGATATTCTGGTGTTGTGGGGTTTTTCTTGGTGTGGGATTTTTGTTTTAGCGTTTTTTGTTGTTTTTTTTTTTTTTCTTTTTTTAGGGTTTCTAACTGGAATTACCCAATTCTTGTAGAACAGTTTTGATAATGGTGTAACCATAGAGCTGCAGCTGGTTGGATAGCGAAGGCTTTGGGGTGTGGGTTTGTGGGAATAGGGCAAGCAGTGAAGGCAGGGCAGGGTGCTGTGGTGCTCCCTGCAGCCACAGGTTGTGAACAGCTTTTGTTTCTTTGGGATATATGGCTTTCCTGTGTTCTTTGTGTGCCTTTCTTTGCTTAAAAGCATCGTGGAGCCCATATTCTGCTCTCCTGATGGAAGGGTAAATCAGGAAGCCAGCCTTCCCCACCCCATCTAAAAACGCCATGCACTTCTCTATAGCTGCCCATTAAGCTGTGTAAATGGATGAATGAGGAATGGAGATGTGTCATTTATTCCCAGCACTCGGAAGGCAGGGAGGAATGCCATAAATCCGGGGGCACCTCGAACTTCAGCCCTGTCACTAAGCAACCTGCAGCTTGGTGCTGCCGGGGGAGCCGAGCACAGATCCCATTGCTGTGCCAGCCTGGCCTTTGCACACAGATGGACCCCCAGTGCTTTGAGAGCCCATGGCCCTGCCCTGCCCATGTGGGCACACGTTTCCATCTCCTCTTCCCTCTGCATCCCACCTCGCCCAAGCCTGTGCCCGTTCCTTTCTTTGTCTTGCTGTTGGGAGCTCTGGGGATGTGCTTCCTGGCTATGCTGGTAGAGTTTTCAGGGAAGAAAAAACGTGATACATGGGTGTGAGAGCCATTCCAAAAGCAGCAGCAGCAAATAACGGAGAAGGAGTGTTGAATTCTGCCTGCGTGCACCTACGTGTTGTGTATATGGGAAGGAGGGCTTTGCCCATGCACCAGGAATAGCAATTAACTCACAGCTCATGGTTATTAAAACAGAATTAGGGGAATGTTTCTGATTTCGGGATCATGTACTCATCCTCATCGCATCTGCGTTGCTAGAGGCTCCAGTGCTCCTCTCTGCCTGTGGATAACACAACGGATGGTTCCAAGAGGAGATATATGCCATACCGTAAAGGTCCAATGTGCTCCGCAGCAGAGCCCATTGGGAAGGGATGGGCACAAAGGTGCATTTCTCAAAGGCAACGATGCAAACGAGCAAAGAGTCCCTCTGGTTAGCAAAGTTATTCCAGCAAGTGGCTATATAAATGTCTTTATATTGTTATTTCCGATATTAGTTTGTTGTTCCTCCATGAAAGCTGATTTATTTGAAATGTTATTACTTGAAACACCCTAATCTTTTTGTAATAATTCATATACTGGAGATTACGGTTTTGGAAGGCAGCCCAGCTCTGGCTGGAATCCTATTTATGGATTAAAGGATTTGAACAGTATTGCAAGCTAGATCTCCGAATAGCAGGATAATGTAAACCTGGTTCCATATAAAATGCTTTACCTCTGCAATAGTAACCCCATTAAAGGCAGATTGTTGGAGGACGTTGGACAAGAGGACTTCCATTACAGCAAAGCAGGATATCTTGCACCCTGAAGAGCATGGATTTTCAGAACAGAGTCCTCCCTTTGCTCAGATGTCCTGAGCTGTGTTTTGTGTCCCTTCTTTCTTCTGGAACCATCATGCCAACCAATTATAGGGCCTTTATGGTGGGGTTGAGCAGACTTCCTGATGAAAGAACCATTGTTTCTGGTGGGAATTGAGACTCCATAAAAGCAAGTAAAGTACCCTGGAAGAATGCTGGGGAATGTGACTTCCGTATGAATGGCAGCGTGAAGGCTACCACCAAATTTGTTGTGTTATTGGAGGGACAGTCCTACCCCAGGAGGCTGGAAGCGTGTGGGACTGCCATTAATGTAGTAGTGCTTGGGGAACCCAGTCGCAGCCTGGAGTGCTGTTGTGTTAACAAGCGCTGCACAAAAGCCAAACTAGAGGATGGCCAATGGCATAGTTTAATTACAAGTAGGCTTATAATCTGTGAGGAGATAAGTGCAGAAATAGTCTAAAAAATAATGACAGTGTGAGCCAACATTAAAATTAATGGTTTTGGGACATAGGTAGGCTAATTGTTTCCAAGCCTTTTTTGCACGTTGCAGTAAAGTGAATTTTGGGATGGGATTTGGAGGAAATCAATGGAGAGGCTTTGTGGGTGTTTCTGGGCTGCTTTTTGCGGGTTGATGTGTGATAGGATGTGGCATCCTGACCTGAGCAGGGAAAGGGATGAGCAAGAGCTGGGACAGGACAGGTGGCCATGGAGGGCTCTGAGCACTGGCCTGGGTGTGACTGGGAGGGATGAGCCAGCAGAGGGATGCATGGAAAAGGGTGAGGCAAGCAAAAGCTGCTGGAGCTGCAAGGAAAGATGAGGGTCATGTGATGGTTGCAATAATTAGGCCACAAAATGATGGAAACCTAGAGGAGGTTAGCTGTGTGCCCTGGGGGAGACTGAATGTTAGAGGCAGTATGCAAAAATTCTGCAAGATTTATTGGGGCTGGGCTGCAACGCCCCGGTGGGGGTTCTGGGTTTAGCTGATGCCCAGGTTTTTGGTGTTATATGCTTCCCAGAGAGGTTGGGAAAGGCATTTGGGAAGAGCGCTTAGGAGAATATTAAGATCCTTTATAATGTATGTGTGCAGTGCTAATGCTAAAGGGGAGGTGGGGAGGGAGCCTGCAGTCTGACCGCTGCACAGGGCTGGGGGGTTGGAGGGGAAAAATCCAATAGGGAGCACCTGTAGCAGCAAATGCCACTTCTGTATGGTGCAGCAGTAACCCATAACCGTGGTGTGTTGGGCTGTAATAATCAGTTATACGTGGGGTTGGAGATGTGTGTGTGGGTATGGCTTAAACACGAGTGGCTGGATGGAAAGGCAGCAGCAGGGGCTGTGCTATGGGAGGGGGCTGTGGCCCCCCAGCCCGCTGCAGCACAGCCTGGGCAAAATCACTGCTGTGCATCTTGGCTTCCTCTTCCATGGATTGAGGTAATATCGTCTGCATCCCAGAGGATTTGAGCATCGCTTGTTATTTCCATCGGGATTGGAAGGTTAATAGCTTTACACAAGCCTAATTAATTGCCATTATTTGGTTTAATATTCTCCCTGAGTACTTTGTCCCTACAAATCTTGCTCTGCCATCCTCTGTGTATAGATTCTGCAGCAGCGTGGTTCATCTGTGGGAAATACATCTGTACCCACAGGCAGGAGCTGTGTGCTGAGGTGTGGGTATGTCAGTGTACAGCTCAGGGTTATTGCGAAGGGTGCTGTGATGCAAGCCATGGTAGAGCAGCTCTTCCATGCAGACAAACTCAGGTGGGACAACAAAATAGAGGAGGAAAATAAATGAGGAAAACAAATGCTTCTTGTGTTCATGGCACTGACTCTGTTCGTGTCGCTGGTTGAGGTTCCCATTGAGAAGATGGAGAGACTGGTGACTCCAGAGTGAAATCTCATTGCTTTTAAAGAGTTTGTTTTCAGAGAAACCAAATGCTTTTACAAGGAAACCTTTCTGCTCGTGCTTCAGAAATAACGTTTGGATCTTTTGTTGTGGCTGCCTTCTGGCTGGCAGCCCTGATGTTTAATGGGGTCTGAAACTGAGCTTTGGACACTTGCACAGCGTCGGGCACTTTTGTACGTAAGCCGAACCAGCGTGATGCCTGCTGCAAATTGCTTTAGTTTGGGCTGTGGGTGGAAAAGCTTTGCACGCCCATTTGCTGAGTTCTGCTCTCCCAGCACCTCCTACCTGGGAGCTCTTGTGCTGGGCAAAGCAGGCTGATGCTGGAATGGGGCCACGGTTAGAGGATGCATTCAAACCATGCTACCAAACGTGCATAAGCCAAGAACGCTTCCCCCAAAGGCTCTGTTCCTTGCTGGCTTTGTGTTTTTGCCCTTCTCCTCCCCTCTACTGTGCTGGGCTCTGTGCCACAGGCTCTCCAGTTGCCGTGGTGCCCACCAGACCTGCTCACCTCATTGCTGCCTCCCTGGTGATGCTGCAGCTGCTCCAACACCGACAGACAGAATACCTGGAGCCCAAACATAATTATTAAATGGGATCTTCCAAACCCTACCTGGCTCAATAATTCTAAAGCAAAATGATTAAGAGCCGGGCTATGGGAGCTTTGGAAAGAAGGCATAAATATTTAATATTTATTAAAATATTCATATGTTACATGTTTTTAATCTTGAATAAATATTTTTGGGTAATCAGCTGCGTTTTTGTTATGCTAAAAGTTCGCATTGTAAATTCAACCACGATTGATTTAAAAAAAAAAAAAAAAAAAGTGCAATCTATTAATTATGTAGGAGCACATATGCCACTCAGGACCTGGAAGAGATACAGATATATATTTTCCATAATGAGAAGTTATCAAGGTAATTTGCTTATTGAAACTAAATGAAGGCTTTGATTCATGTAATTACAGCAAGATCTCTACCTTCATCTCTATGTAAATATAACTTTCAGGTTCCTTCTGCAGTTCTTCCTTTCACATAAATAAGACGTGGGAGGGAAGGAGCGATCCATCCCACGAGCTCCGCTTTCCATTCCAGCCATTGGTGTTCTGCAGCATTCATGACAAAGTAACTAATTTACCAACCTCGCTTCCAGGGTTTTTAAGGCCATTTGTAGTGCTTCTCGGACTCTTGCGTTCTCTGAATGAATCACAGCAGCACAAACAACTTCAAAGCAAATGGCACTCGGTGCACATTTCTCTTAATGAGCTGAATGCGGGCAGCGGCGCTCCGACCCTGCCTGCCACGTTACTGCTACTTCTGTGCTGCCACTGAAGCTTAAGGATCCCTTAAGTCTCTTTATTCCCTTCGCAAGACAAATAAAAGGCTGTTACTGCAAATTAGAGTGGAAGTCGGAGCTGCTGGAGACACCAAAACAAAGAGGCAGCACCAGGAGTGTTTGGGGCTTTTTGTTGCTATTCTCGGCGGAAGGATTGTTGTTGGTTTTCAGAAGTTCCTCCTGGAGGCAGCGAGCAGTTGCATCACTTTAGCAAGATTGAGCTGTTTAAAATTTCAGGGTTGTCTGCCAAAAAAATAATAATAGGAAGTTGTATAGAGAGGAATGTGCTGACAGCAGTAATGTTTGGGCAATAATTCATGTGTTGTAGCTGGTGCTCTGGAAGGCTGCCCGGCTGCCTAATGCAGATTGGGGATGCTCGCGTGCTGATGGCTGTGCCACTGATTGGCATTTCTGCTCCATCATGAAATCGGTTTGCAAATGAAATGGAAATGGATTTGGGGAGGCAGGGGGTGGGCAGAGGCCTTGGACAGCAGCACCAGCAGTGCTTCGAGGTGTGGTGCAGCCCTGACCCACAGCACCCCGCAGCACAAGGGCAAGAATCCCTCACTTCTCCCCACTGCAACCCAGTCGTGCTTGTCTCAACCCAAAAATGGGGCTGTCTGTTGTTAACGGTGTCTGAATGTCTCTAAGCCCTCTCAAGGGAATGGAACGCCGGGTGATCAGTTGATGATATACTTAGAATTTTCTCGTGGATTCCTCCTTCAGGATGGGTTGAAGTGACAAACAACTGGTGCTATTTTAGCTCTGTGAACGCTTCAAAGTTCCCGTCAGCGCACACGCAGCTCGCTGAAATGCACCACCAGCAACTTTATTGCACATGAAAAAGAAATTTCACTGAGCTCGTGAGTTATCCAAGGGAAAACCAGCTCTACACTTCTTCGGGCAAAGCTGCGGGAGGAGGCGGCGCTGTCCGTGGTGCCCGGGCTGTGTGCCATGCTGCTGGCAGCGCTGTGCTCTTGGAGCATCCTCATTAGTAATTAAATCCAGGCAACACCTGAGGAATAACCAAGCGTGTTTGGTAACAGAACGCCTTGCTCTGTGTCGCTTCTTGCTGGCATTACCGCCGTTTAACCTCTGCAGCTGCTGGGAAAGGGACTTCAAGGTGGGCACGAGCCACTGAGTTTCATGGGTTTAGAGGTAAGCCCGTGCAGAAGCACTGGTTGATGTTGTCCCTTGCAACTGGTGAAGGTGTGGCTGAGGTCTGGTGCACCTCTGACCATCTGATTACTCCACAAGCCTCTACTCTAAAGTAACTTTACTGTCATGTATTGGGTTCCAGGAATTACAGGCACAGAGCATAAGGTTTTTAAAATCTGACTGAGACCTCGACTTAAGCCCCCAGAAATAACATAAAGAAAGTAAGAAAGATAAACACAGTAAAACTGCAGAAAAGGATTAAAAGGGAGGAAAAAGCCAACAGGAGCAGTAATTCTGACTCTGAGTGATGGGGTGATAGAGTGCTGCTGCTGTTGGTGGAGCCAGGGTCTGCCTCCAGGTCTGTACACAACCACTTCTCCTTTTAAACCCACAGCCATTCTCTGGTATTTTTGGCATAACTGAATAATGAACTAACAAACCCATGGCCCTGATGGGGGCTGGTGGGGCATCACCAGGCTGAGCACCCGCCAGGGGGAACCTGGAGTGCCCCCCAAAGTCTGTGCCCCACCTTTGCCCAGGGCAACGCTGCCTTCAACCTGAGTGCATTCCTGTGTCAGACCATGTTAAAAGGGTTATAAATTCCCCTGGCACGGGTCTGTGTTTTAGGATTGATGGATGTGATCAACAAGCTATTCAAATAACTATGCGCATTATTAAAACCCTGCAAGGAACAGGATGGCATGCGGAGAACTAATGCAAAGCAATTTCTCCTTTGTTTCTGAGCCTTACCCAGTTTTAATGTGGTGTAATAACATTAGTTTTTAATTGTTTATTTGGGTTGATTGCCTGCTTTTGTTTGTGTGTCTACACAACTTGGGATTTGTATGGCTTGTGTGAGAGGTAGACATGTGTGCACAGGCACTTGTTGGGATTGCCAAAGGCACATGGAAACTGCCTGGACCTTGGACCACAAGGCTAAAATGGATAAGAATATATATTTATATAATCTAGAGGCTTTCACATTATTAATACCTACAGTTGTTTCAGTTCAAAGGTCTCTACAATGTGCCGTGTGAAGAGATAGAGCCCCATAGCATGGGTTAAGAGCTGCTGCTGGGAGGACGCTTTCCAAATGCAGCTCCTTTAAGATGATGGGCACTTCTATCAAAGCTTTGGGTGCTTATCTGCAGAACTCCCGCAGATCAGGAGCTGAGAATTATCGGTGTAATGAGATTAGGCATACATCTATGCTACGTGGTCTTAAGTTGCTTCAAATTCTGAAGATGAGATAGGGTCAGGCAGGAAGGGCCACACGGCGGGCGCTGGCAGCAGACGGGTGAGTGACTTGTGTTCCGATTAGCGCTGTCACATCCCTGTTGGGTGCGCTTCCGATCTCCCTCTCTCCCTAGGAATTGGCTGGGAAGCTTAATCTCCAAAACTGGCAAGGAAAAGAAAGCATCCCAGGTCTGCTTTTTTTTTTTTTTTTTTTTTTTTTTTTTT
>PPHD01010263.1:0-19802 GCA_002909625.1 Bambusicola thoracicus
CGAAGATGGCGGCGGGGGCGCCGCGCCCCGCTCCGGGCTGAGGCGCCGCGCCGCTCCCTGCGCCTCAGTGCGGCGGCGGCGATGTCGGAGCCGGAGCACCTGGGCGGGAAGCGGGCCGAGTCGGCGCGGCTGCGGCGGGCCGAGCAGCTGCGGCGCTGGAAGGGCTCCCTGACCGAGCAGGAGCCGGTGGCGGCGGGGGGCGGCCGCGGGCGGCACCGAGGGGCCGGGGGGTCCCGCGTCCGCTTCGAGGAGGGCGCCGTGTTCCTGGCCGCCTGCTCCAGCGGCGACACCGAGGAGGTGAAGCGGCTGCTGGGCCGCGGCGCCCGCATCAACACCACCAACGTGGACGGGCTGACGGCGCTGCACCAGGTGCGGGCGGGACGGGTGGCGAGCGGGGCTGTCTGGCAGCGGAGCGGCGTCCGCAGCGCGGGGCGGGATGGGACGGGATGGGATGGGGGCCGCGGGCGGGAGCTGAGCCCGTATCTGAGCCCGTATCCGTGCCGCTCCGTGGGGTCTGTGCGGGTGGGAGCCGCGGTTGTGTCACAGCGGCGCCCGGAGAGCCCCGAACGGCCCCGCGGAGCGCTTTGCTGAGGGCGGGGGGTGCGCCCGGGTCCCGCAGGGCGCTCGGAGATGTGCCCGCAACCCGCGGCCGCTGAACGGCGAGCACGGAAACCTGCGCTGGGTTTTGTCCGTCGTGTGAGTTAATGGGGCTGTGTGGGGCTGAGCCGCCCCTCGGCGCTGGGAAATCGGGCGGGATGGATGCAGGGCTGGCTCGGAACGTAGCGGGGTGTGTGGAACTGTAGCCGCAGAGTGGCTTTGGCCGGAGGGGACCGTAAAGGTGTTCTGGTTCCGCCCCCCGCTGTGGGCAGTGCTGCGCTGCGCCCCCCGGCCCGGCCCGAAGCGCCTGCGGGGATGGAGCGGCCCATTGAAATCGCATCCCGAAGCGCAGCGGGACAACCTGCGCTGACTGCGGGCGGGAGGGCGGCTGGGATAGCCGGAGCTCTCATAGGCTGAGCCGTGCGAGGGGAAAGCACGGCCTGGGAATAACACCTGGGAGTAACATCGCTGTAGGCAGCAGTGCTTTAACGGCACGAATAACCGACTCAGCCCGGGTACTGCTTTCTTTTCTGCTTGGTTGGCATTTCTAAACTGAAACACTGGGATGTTTAAGGCTCTGCTCAGCAGCTCACCTGCCCGTGGCTGTCACTGAACTGGGCAGAGGTGTCCATATCCTTCCTGAGCTCCACAAACGGCACAGGAGCTCCCAGCCTGCACTTCAGCACGGTTGTTGTCGTGTAATTAAGGGGGAGCGTACAGATAATGGGAGGTGATGGAAAGAGGGAGAAGGCTGAAGTTGTGCTGGGGTTGTGTGGTGGAGCTGGGCTGACCCCGGGGGGGTTTTGCTGCCGGCTGTGGTGGATCTGTTCAGAGGTGTCGGCACATCCCTGCTGTGCGTCACGGGGCGCCCAGCCAGGAGTGTATCATGGGGTGCGTTGGATCCATCAGACGTTGATCAGTGGGTAATGACTGCTGCAAGGTCACGTTTCTTGAGTACATGGCAAGCAGTGATGGCCAGGCAGCCCACAGCTACAATTCTGCAGGTGGGAAGTGTTTGTGCCTTAGCAGCCATCGGGTAACAGCAGCACATGGGAGCCGTGGTGCTCTGCAGGGCCTTCGGATGAGTGAGGTGCTGAGCAGATGCTCACCCTGGGAGATGGGCCCTTGCAGGGGCTGCTTCTTCTGCAGCCTTACAGGAAGGAAGTTGGTTTTCGTTTCTATTTCACCCAAACTTTGCTCCCTCGTCCCATTGAATTTTCTCACCTGTGTGCTGTAGGCAGTTCTGGAGCGATTGTCCCATGGAAATGTTTGTTGTCAGTTTGTTATCTCTGCTCATGTCTGAAATATGTTTGATCTGCTGCTATGGGGAGTTCTGCTACCTATGGGGGAGCGTTACCCGAGATAACCGGACTAGGTGACAAACTCCATGCATTGCATGGGAGGATTTCTTAATGTCTCCTCTGAGCGTTATGCAGTGTGGAGCAGCTGATGGTGAGCACCGACTTTGCTTTAGTATTGGTAAAACCAAACAGCCACGCAGAGAGCAAAGAGGTGCTGCGTACCAAAAAGAGTTTGCTGTGCTGAAGGAAGGGGTGGGTAACCTTTCAACCTTTCTTCCTTTGTTTAAGGAACTTAGCGAGGCTCCCTCTGTACCGGTCCGCGTCTGTGTAGGTCATGGAAGGCTTAATGAAGTCAGTGGTCTTCATTTGTCAGGCTCAGCATCTGCTTCTGTTGAACAGACCTTACAGATGGGGTTGGTTGGTTTGAGGTGTGCCGTGGCTCTCAATGCTGTGTGGCTTCTGACAAAGGTGAGTCACGCTTTCTCTACTATCTGGGCCCCCGTGGCTGAGCACGGTTGTGTCCTCCCTCGCCCTGTTTGCTTTTTATAGCTGTGAAGCCGTGCTTTGAAAATCAGCTTTTAGATTCAAGTGGTGTTTCTCAGCCAGCAGCTCGTTGTCATCCCCATGGCGAGCACTGGGTGCAGCCTGAGCCTGTGCTGCGGGACGGATCCATCTCTGTCACCCGCAGTCTGACTTTGGCTTCCATCTTTAGCTCGGTGCCTTCTGCATCTAACGCAGTGTATTGAGCATGGGCTGTGGTGCTGGTTTCCTGCTGAATGCAGAATGAAAAGGGAGGCGTTGGCTTAGTGTGAGTGTTTGGGAGTCAGCAGGCAGAGCAGCGCTGTCGGGTGAAGCAGAACGGGGGCTGCAGTTGGGCTGTAGTGGTTGTGAATGGTGGGAGCCAACACGGGATGCTTTCTTCCTCCTGACAGCAGATGGAACTGAAACCTAAACCTATGAGAATTAAATCCGAAGGGGAAAAATGTTATGAAGCTTCCAGATGGGAAGTCATTGCTAAACGTCATAGGCAGTGCTTTTCTGTCTTTAAGGTCTCTTTCAGAGGGGATGACAACATAAAGGATTGTTTATCCTTTGTCTGCCCTTTGATGATGTCCCGGTGGTTTTCCTCTTGTGTTTTCCAAGAGGAACTGAATTGCTCATGAATCTGCTCCCAGGGCTGTTGTTCACAGTGCCACTGAGGTAGCCTGGCTCTTCTGATGGAGTTTTCAGGTGCTGGACAACACACAGCCATTCAGAAGCTGCTCTGTTGGAAGTTGGGTGCTTTGCACAGTGATTCTGCCTCAGCCAACCCAGACTGGAGCCTCGTTTAGTCCCAGATTAACTCAGTCCTATTCCTGAGTCAGGGCTGTGAAGCTGTGAGCATGTCTGCTTGCTCCACAGAGCTCACCAAGGCAGTGTCTGCGTCAGCGAGAGGCAGCCGATTGTTGATTGCCGTTAAACTAATTTGGCCTTTTATTTACTTTCAGACATAGGGTGTAGTCCTGAGGCTGCGGGAGGTAACGTGGTTGTTGACCAAAAAGTCCCCAGGTGGGTTGTGGGGCTGCTGGCCTTGCAGCTAGCACGGTCCATGGAGCAGAGGTTTGCTCGTTGCTCTGTGGAGCCGCAGTGGAGGCTGAAGCAGGGTGGGTTTCTTTGCAGGATAACCAGGATGGAGTCAGCATTGCTGCCAGAAGGGCAGCGGCTGCTGACACAGAGCTGGTCACCACAAGGTAAAAGCCAGTTGTGCCTTGGAGAGAGCAGCTGGAGCACGGTGTGCACTGCGTGACGTGTAAGCTCTCCATCACAGAGTGAGCGAGGCTGGAAAAGACCCTCCTGGTGTTACATACGTGTGTTTGGGGCACCACAGCTGGTCTTGAAGGTAATTCAGCTTCAGGTCTTTGAACTGAGGCAGTGGTACCATGCATCAGGCTATGTTTTTTAAAACTGGGCGGCTGCGTTGTCTAAAAATAATTAATCCTTAGGAGAGAAGGTTATCTGGGGGCACTCAGACCTTCTCCACTGCGCTCTGCAGAGGTGCTTTCCAAAGATGTGCTTCTGTTAATGAAAGTAGAAGTTGCAGTCTGTGCTGTACTTAATATTGCTCATCAGTCTGAAATCTGACGCTGTCAGGAGTCGGGTTTATCAATAGAGTGACTGCAGTGCTTTACTTCGGCCTCCCCTTATAAATGAGAGTACAACAGAATGTCCTCTGCCTGACGTGAGAAAGCTCAGATGCTGACACACAGCATGGATGTGTTGGACAAACCCTGTTCCAATCTGAAGTTCAGTCTCACCAACCTAATGCCTTTATTCTCTTGCTTTTGGCTTACCCCGTCCCACTTCTGGCTTCATGTTTTGTCCCCGTGGATTCATTCAATTGTCTGTCCTTTGTGTCTCTGTTTCAAAACAACCTTTGCAGTGGGCGCAATTAACTCCAGACTAAACAAACTAACCTTGAAGCGAAATGAGTTGGAGCTGCTGCTCCCTGCAGCACTCGGGGAAAGCCCTTGTTTTGTTTTGGGGCAGTTTCTCTGCTGGTTCATAGGCCTCTGCAAGCCGAAGCCATCCGCAGCAGTACTCAGCTGCTGGGTGCTGGGAGGGAAGCAGTGCTACAGTAAGTAGGTGAGAAATGTGCATCTTCATCATTTCCTTCCTCAGCCTCCATTTGCCCATCTAGAGATTAGGTCGTTGAGCTCTGGTCCTTCCATAAGCAGTGAACAAGTGAGCCGACAGGTTCCAGCTGCAGTTTGCTGTGTGGCAGTGAGCAGAAGCCATGTGCCCGGTCCTTTGGTGCTGTGCAGGGGCAGCTCCTTGTGTCCACTGCACTGCTGGGCTGTGCAGAGCTCCGAAGCTGTGAGAAGCAAAGGGATGTGGGGGAAGCTTGTTCTGTGTAATAGGTACCAGGAGCTTTCTGACTTTGACAAATGGGATTCACGAGCCTGCATTAGAGATGGAGACGCGTCATTAATGCTGCGTGATTGTCTGGATCGACATTGTTTGATAAGGTTGAGAGCTGCCTCAGCAAAAACACAGGAATGGGCCACGAAGGCAGGGCCTGGGAAGGGCTGCTGCCCCGGGCTCGTGTCCTGCAGCTCATGTTAACGTGGCTGAAACCCACTGAAATGGTAAGGATGGTGTTTGTGTGCAGCACTCTGCTGTAGCTGGGTGAGCCGAGCAGCATCCTGGTATTAGCACTGCGATTTATATTGCCTGTTGCGTATTTTAATGGTGAGCGTTAGGGGCTGGGAGCTGCTTCTGTTGCCAACAGGTATAGAGACTTTGAATTCAGATTAGGTGCTATGGGACTCGTGAGACATCTGAACTGCAACGTGTTGTAATATATTGGGATAATAACTGGCTAATATTAAAATATGAGGCTGTGGGGCTGGTGTGCTGCCTCTCAAATGAGGGTTATTATGTACAGTAAGTCAGCGAGCCGTGTCAGGCTGTGTGTATCAGAGCAATGTTTTTAAGGTGGTTGGGAGAGGGGAATGCTGTGTTAAGTGGCTGTATAAATAGAGGGCAGGGGGGCATTAAATGCTTGGAGATATCTGCTCTGCTTGTTAACAAGTGGTGTTTCTGCACAGGGCTGGGATGGATGGCGAGCTGCAGAGAAACCCCCACTGTGCTGGGGAGCAGCAGCCCCACACACACACATTGCAGGCTCTCCTGGGAGCGAGCTGGCTGACCTCGTGGTAACGGCACGGCCCGCGTGTGGTGAAGGTGCCCGGTATAAATCCCAGGGTCTGAGTGTGCAGTTTATTTTCAGCTGTCCTGAGGGGAGGTGCGACAGCTGTCCCTGCCATCTCCTTTCTTGGGCTGCAGCAAACTGATCTGTGCGGCGCCGAGAGCTGCAGCTCGGAGATGGTCGCTGTGTGCTGAGTGGGGGTGATTCGGTGGGGTTTCGTGCGGGCTCTCATCAGCACAAATGATGTAGGAGAGCTCTGCAGCTCGTGGGGCCCCGTCGTGTTCCCTGTAGCCTTGCTGTGTGCCAGCTGAGCGCATCTGCTCATGGTTCTGCCTTCTCAAGCTGTTGAGAATGGGGGGAACAGACTCCTCGATTCAGACACCCACGCAGCTCCTCATGGCAGCATTAATTATCATGTACAGTAGTTAAAAACGAGCAGTGTTTGGGAGAATGCACCTAACTGCACTCTCGTTAGATTTTTTGAAGGATCAGTCTCCTTCCAGCTGAAATGCAGCCCTTATTCATCCGAGGAACAGTCCTTCCTGAAGGTTAAATGGTGTTGGTTTCTTTCTTGGTGGTTTTCTGTTGGCTTTTCTGTTTTGGCACGCTGCTTTTCCTCGGAAGCTTCTTCCCTGTAACGGAGCAAACCGGGGCAGCCTTCACTTGCAGGTCTCCGTGGGAGCGTTTCCGTGACACAACCAGCCGACCTTGCCGGGGACACCGGCGGTTTCGGCATTGCTTTTCCAGCATTCAGCCCTGCTCATAAATCTCCATGAGATGTACAGAATGCGGGTGAGCACCTGCCAGTGGCCTTTTCTGTGTCACTGCCTTTTCAGGGTAGAGCTCAGGCTGGCCCCTCTCTGCTGCTCGCTGCTGGCGCATTGATTTGCCACAGTGGTTGCTCACCATCCATTTCTGGAATCCATCTGAAGCCACCTCCTATTTATAATGTGTCATTCCTTGCTGTCTTGGACAGTTAATGGTATTTTGTTACAAAGCTTCCTGCTTTCTACATCTGAAAGTGTGCGACCCGTGGACAAGGTGCTGCCAGGCTGTGTGGGCACAATGCTGGTGCAGTGAGGCAGGACTCAGCAGCACGTCTGCCATGTGGCCTCTGCCCACCTAACCTGGGTTATGTCTGCTTGGCTGGGGCTGATAAATGCAACGCCACGACCAAGGAGTGCCAGGCACTTGGGGCTGGCGGGGCCCCACCGCTTTGTGGCCTGGATGGATGCATTCTGCAGTACCACTGCAGCTGTTCTGAGCTCAAAGCGTGACGCAGGTGGATCTTCTTCCAGGATCTGAATTTGTATGAGCATCAGCTTTATCCAGTACTGTTATCAGTGATGGGTCTTGAGTGGCAGATTGATGTTAATAGGGATTTCTTCCCTGGGCGATTGCTGGGGAAGCTGAACTCTGACCCAGCAGGCTGTGCATAATGGGGCTGCTTTTAATGGCTCGGGTACAGGTGGGGCAGTGCTCCAGGCCCTACCACTGCCAACAGAAATCCTCACAGCACTTGAGGAGGCACTGCTGAGGTTCTGAAGGACTGAACGTCCTACGTTTGTACCTAAAAGACCATTTTGCTGTCCCTTTTGCTCTCTGGTTTTTGTAAGCAGGGCGATGCTCTCCAGTGTCCCTGTGTGGACAGCAGCTGCTCTGAGCGAGTTGGCTGTACAGCACAGCCCCCACTGCCCGGGCAGGGCTGCACCCTGAGCCCCACAGCTCAGCGCCAACACCGCAGGCTTGTGGGGAGCTGGATGTGTTTGATTTGTGTTTTGTGGAGTGATGTGACCACACCAGCAGAAGTCCCTGCGCCAGTGAGCCTCAATCCTGTGCTGGGGGTCTTCAGGTGGACGTTACAAATGGTGCTCACACTGTAGGTGTTATTTACGTGTTGCATCAGTACAACCATTTCTGATACCAAAAACGACTGCTGTGGCAAAGGTGCTTTCAGAACAGCTCAATGGCACGTGCCCAATGCCAGGTTACACATATCAGCACGTCTGCGTTTTCTGATAGAAGAGGTAGGTTTTAAGCAGCCTACAGCAATCATCTCAAGCAGGCTTATGAATACTGAACTTAAATAGCTCTGTCTAGAGAGGGTTAGCGAGTGCTGCTGGCCTTCTTCCAGAGGAGCTGGTACGTGGGTTAAGCCTTTAAAGCCGGTTTTATCACTTGATGTGTGCTTTCAGTTCTTGTCTTGCTTTGGGCTTCTTTGTTGTTCTGTGGAAGCGGGTTGAGCTGCGTGCTGCTCCGGGGCAGCCGTGCTGCCTGCTGGTGTCCTCCTCAGCTGCCTTAGCTTGTGGGGTGCCCGCTCTCCATGCACAAGCTTCAAAAGGTACAAGTTGTGCTCGGAATTATTGTTCCACTGCTGCTTGAGAAGCAGAAGGTCGGCACTGTGTGTCAGAGCCTCTTCTGGGTGGTCGTCTTGATAGTTTACCAGAGCAGTTGCAGTGCTTGCTGCTCACCCCTCTGCTCTGCATCCCTGTGAGCTGGGCAGGGCTCTTTCTGCAGTCAGCACAGGGGTGCTGCTGGCCACCAACCAGCTGCACTTTGTAGGGCTGCTCCCCTTCCAAGCCCAATGTTTGGACTGTTCTGTCACCCAGATCTTGCCAGTCTGCGTGTAACAGACACCTCCAGAAACCACATCAAAGGTGTGCTGTGCCCACTGTCCCATTGTACGCATGGGGAGCAGCTGTGTGTGTGCTGGGCAGGCAGCACAGCACGTGCTGAGGAGCTGGGGGGTAAGCAGGAGCTGGCAAATGAACCTTCTGCTAAGAAAAACCGAAGGACATCAGAATCAGAGAAGGTGTTTTTGTTTTCATCCGGCACAAAAAGCACGGAGTTGCTGCTGATAGGCACTCAGTGCTAGAAATGAGGTAGGACAGAATTGGTACAGCCAGGTATCTTCTCAAGTGTTAAAGCTTTAAAATTAAAGCGGGGCGATTTTTAACCAGCCAAATATTATTGCATTGTGCAAGTCATCAGCACTAATGCTTCGTATTAAGTGGGAATGTTATTGAACTTGCGGGCGGTTTGCTGCAGCAGCACAAAGATTGTGTTTCTTAGTGTCCCCTGCGCTATAGAGACGAATGTGTATGGAATATTCCCTTGGTGATGGATGCTTTTGGGGCCCTTTTTCTATTCCTAGCTTACCGTATCCTGAACTGATGCATCCAGCTGAGCAGAGGATGGAAGCGTTCTTGCAAAGGGTGCATTTCAGCTTTGCAGTTTGCAGTGGCTTTCCTCGTGTGCCTTGGATGGCTGACAAACAGAGTGTGACCTTCGTGGCTCTGCGTGGTTTGTCTTCTAAATTGATACCACTCGAGCTATTCTGAACAAGCATTCCCTCACGCTGAATAAGATAAGTGGAACATTTGTCTGCCTCTTGTTGGGAGACTTCAGGGCTGCGCCAGCCCGTGTGCCAGCAGAGCCAAGGTTTAGACTTCAGAGCATATTGCACCAGTTATTTTTGATCCCTTTTAATAGCGACTATAGAGCGAGCCCAGTGCTTATGGCCAAATATTGCCTTATGGCTATTTCAGGTTTGGGCTCCTCTTCCGTCTACGACTCCATCGATACACAAATTCCGCTCGTTTCCATTTAGTTGAGGTGCTCTTAATCTTTAAGAACATTTTTCAGCGTTGCAGAGAGCGACCGAGGAACAAAGAATCAATTGTGGCCATTGGCAGTGGCTCCGTGTGCTGGCATTGCAGCCAGCTTCCTGCACACTGTGCTGCTGCCGTAACCAAGGCCTCGTCCACACCAGGAGCTGCTGTGCTGGGGAGAGCACGATGCCCTTACGTGTGGTCCCAGGGTTATCTTTCATGTGGCAGTGCTGCAGTGGTGGAAGGCCCGCAGTTCTGAAGCCTTGGGGCTGCCACGTGCATCTCCGCTGGATGCCCACCCGTTGCTTTCCCTTCCAGGACTGTCCTCCCGGTGCTGGAATACTTTGTTATCCTCAAGTGCTACAGTAAAGCTAGTTGTAATCCACCTTCCCGGCCAGCTTCCTGTCTGATGTATCTTTCAATTGGAGTGGGCTGCAGTATTTCAGGACGCTGGAAGCGCCGTGTGCCATCTCTGTGTAGAGGCCCAGTGATATTTCCTGGTTTTGTTCCTTTCCAGACTATTTCTAACGTTTTCTTTGCTTTCCGAGCCCAGAGCTGATGTTTTCCTTTGGTTATCTGTTATAATCCTGAGAGCTTGTTCCTGAATGGATGTCATAAGCTCAAAGCCTTTCATTTTGGTGCACGGCATTAGGTGTATTTTTTTGCCTATGATTCACTTCACAGTTACCCGCATTGAATTTCATCTGTCACTTTCTCAGCAGTCACCCAGCATTGTGAGATTCGTCCTTTTCTCTCCTCTCCTGAATGGTTTCAGCAGCAAACTTTATCACCTCGCCATTCACCTCATCCCGGGGATCCTTTGTTCCTCACGTTGGGCAGCACAGAGCTCAGGAAAGGTTTGCTGGGAGCAAAATCTGCTGTGCATTCTTCAGGGCTGTCCCCGCTGTGCAGGTATTTGTAGCCATGCAGGGACCTTCCATCCTACCCGTGCCAGCTGTGTCTCCAGGAGCCGTGCTGAGGGCCTGGTGAGGAGCTGGTTGGTTTGTGTTGCCCTTGCCTTCATGCTCATTTACCTCCAAGGAGCTCCACTGGGTTTGTATATCTTACAACTTCCCTCTGTAAAAGCCTGGGTGCTCTCTTCCAAAACAGCACAACTACCCATGTGTTTGTTATCCTGCATTGTGCCATCTGCTGATGTCAGTGCCAGCAGCTTGGTTCCTTGGGGTTTTGATAAGCTCTCTCTCTATCCCAGGAGATTCCTCATGTCCCGATGAACCCTCCTGCCCGTTCCTCAGCCATGCACTGAGGCACATCCTGCTCATCTGACCTAGCCAAGCTAAGGTGTTACTGAGCTGGGAGGAACCCACCTGTAGGATTCTTCCTGCAACCTCAGCTCCTCCCCAGTGAGCTGCTGCTCTTCCTGCTCAGCTGGTGCTGGCCTGGGGCTGCTCTGTGGTACCCCCAAGTCCTGTGTGATGCTCACTGCTTCCCCTCCTCAGCTGAAATGGGTCGAGCTGCCCTGAGGTGAGGTTGTTTCATGGCTCTGACAGCAGACCTTGCCCTCTCCTAAATGTTTACCGTCTGTATTGTGGCACTCTGAGGTTTGCCTGCTGCCAGCACAGTGCCTGTGCCACCCTCCTTTGGTGCAGCCTGTTGCACAGATGACACAGTGCAGCGAAGGTGGAAATAGCCATCCTCTAGCTGGACTTCCACCTGGGTTTGTTTTACTTGCAGGGTGAGTTCACCTGTTGGCCTAACTACTGCTTGGCTGCAAGTAGCTCTGCAAATAGCTCTGGAGGTGGGGAGCTTGCTTGCCCTGCAGTCCTCCCTTTGCTTTATTGCTTTACCCTTTTCTGTCTGTGTCCTTTTTTGGCATCAGCTCTCCGGGGCTGTGTGACACTTAGAAGTCCTGACGGAGCACTCAGGAGTTGTACTGGGCTGCTGCTATCTGAACCACGCAGGGCATCTGCGTGGCACTGGAGCAAGTGACGGGGTGTACATTTCACTTACGGAAGATGTAAAAGCTTGGATCAGGTCAGATGCTTTGATCACAGAGACCACAGTTCTCGGCGGGTCTCTAAACGTCATTAATGTCACTGGGGAAAGCTGGCAGCTTGGCTGTGTCCATCTTCTACTACTCCTGCCTGGTGCTGTAGGAGCACCTGTAGGAATGGGGTTGGATGGGTGCAGCACTGCCACTGATGGAGCACCTTCAGAGCTGAAGAACAGCTCAGCAGAGCGTTCTCTTGCTAAGTAAACCTATGGCAAATGAACGTTCATCTTCCACACAGGTGTGAAACTCCTGTGACCTTTTTAATTAAGCAATGTAGTTATTGTAGTCAGGGACTAAAATTTCCTTAATTTAAGGGCAGGATTTGGTGTTTCATGCCTTGATCCGGTGCCAGTGAGCACGGGCTGAGTGGAGCAGTGACACTGAGTGCTCAGAACGGCTGAACTGGTGCGACTTGAAATGCTAATGCTGCTCTGCGCCAGTAGGAAACTGGCAGCCCCTGCTTTTCAGTGACAGAAAGACTTTATTTTTAGTGCTGGCTCTTGATCAAGCACTGGACTCGCTTCAGGCTCTCCTCAGATGGTATGAAGCCTCCAACTGCAGTTGAAAGAATGGGTATTAAAATCCTACTGGAAGCAGGGAGATGGAGATGGCGAAAAGAGAGTGAGGTGATGCTGCAGGTTGGATCTGAAGGAGCAGTGGTGGCAGTGAGTGTCGTGGTGCTGGGTATGAATGATACCCTTTCGTTTTGTTTCTCTGCCTTTTCCCTATGTGTTTTAGTACCGAAGCCACCTCTTCCTGCTGGTTCCACTCCCTTTGGTTCAGAGCGAGCCTTGCACGAGGGTTTGGAACAAAGGCTTGCAAGCTGAGTTCCTGGCCCAGCAGTGCCTGTGTGGGACATGGCAGTGGTCAGTGCTGAGAGAGGTGGGAGGCACAGCCTGGTCAGCAGGAGCTGCTTTGGCGCTTCTCAGACTGACAGCCCATGCAGGCCGTGCTGCTGCAGGACAGGATCCTCTTGGAAGGGGGATTTCTGGTAGCTGTGAGGTGCAGAGCTGGGCTGGCGAGGCAGGAAGGCAAGGTCGTCCCTGGGTGCAGGCAGTTGCTGGTGGTGACAGTTGCGAGGCTATTTCAGGAGTGCTTTTCTCTCTGCTTTCTGTGAACGGCTCGCTCCGTGTTCCCGGATTTAACCCTGGTGCTGCTCAGCTGTCATCGGGCTCGCTTTCCTTCCAGAGCTGCTGCCTGTTTGTGGTGTATGTTAGCATCATATATTTACTCCTCCTTTGCGTTCGGATGAAGATTGACTGCCCTCGGCTCCAGGCTAGCCTTGTCCCATGTGTTTTAGACTTATGTCAGGAGAATATAACATAAGTCTTGCCATTGAATCTCTTTGATTGTGACCTATGTGTTGTGACAGTGGGGCATCACGGCCTGCTGTTCCTCCCAGTCCGTGTGTTAGCAGTCAATGGGCGCTGCCATCGATGTGTTCCTCTGCTTTGCGGTCACTCTGACCATTTCTAAAGCTGCTCTCTGGGAGCAGTGCTGGGCTGCCCTCGGCCTCTATCTGCTTACTGGAGGCTGATTTACAGTTTGAAATATGGCTGTAGTAAATCCTGTGCATGGGAAGATGTGGGAACATATGGCTGGGGCAGGTGGGGCTGGCAATCTGCATTTAAACCTCCTTAAGCTGCTGTGGAGCGGTCT
This sequence comes from Bambusicola thoracicus, assembly GCA_002909625.1. NCBI lineage: Eukaryota > Metazoa > Chordata > Aves > Galliformes > Phasianidae > Bambusicola > Bambusicola thoracicus. The sequence goes on from PPHD01010263.1 coordinate 12,871, forward strand.
CAGATGGACTTGGGAGAACATTTGGCCTTGAGTTTAGTGCTTCTCATTGCCTGTGTTTGCTGCAGGAGCTCTCGAGCTGTTTGTTTAGCTGAAAGAAAACCTTTGGATGGGTTTTGCTATGATGTGGTTCTGTCTGATATTGTCATAGATAATCCTGCCGGTAATGTGAGGAAGAAGTCTGAACAAAACCCACTTTTGTTGTCCCATATCTGATGCGGAATCTCTTACAGCTCGTGGGTGGCGCAGCCTCTGCCATCCAAATGAGCCCAGGTTGAGTTTCCAGCATAGAAACGTAGCTCAGCAGAAGAAAGCTAGAGGTGTGGGCAAGCAAAGCATCTCAACCACCGAGATGTCAGTGCTGGAGGGGAATGGCTGCAGACACGGTGTAAATACGTGTGCATTTGCCTGTGCCGGTCTGACACCCCCAGCGCTCAGTGTGACAGCAGCGTGTCTGACCAGGCAGTTTGCATACTGGATTTGCATGTGACAAGTGGCATTGCCAAGCACGACTTTTATGCAGGAACCGTGAGGAGTGTTACCTGAGAAGGTGACACAGTAGGATTATTAGATTTTCACTCTTCCGTGCGGCAGAAGTTACCAGGATAGCACTGTGTCACAGGACTGATGTCTTCATAGCAGAGGCACGCGGCACAGAACCCGAGGCAGCCGTCCTTTCTTCTTTTCCCTTTCTGCATCGTACCTCTGCCTCAAGGAGATGCGTAAGTTCTCACTTAAATCCTGAGCAGCCGAGGATGGAGCACCAGAGAATTAAATGCAGCCCAAATTAAAGCCACGGGAGTTATTACAGGTTTCCTGGCTGGCTTTGATTCCGAGCTCTTGATTACTGCTGCTATTTTATTACACGATCGTATGACAGTGGGTGATGGAATATACTGCTTGTAAACTAAATATTTACTCAGTGGGGCTGCGCTTAGAAATGCAGCGTGCTCTCAGCCAGCTCTGTGCCTGTTAGGTGTGCTGGTGAGCACAGTGCTGCCAGCCCATGTGGGTAACAGCTGCCGAGGTGCACACACCGAGCACTGATCAGAACTGTTCTGCTTGAAAACCACAGCACTGAGCTGTTAACGTAGTGGTGTGGGTTAAATGTGATACCCTCAGCTGCCCCTCGTGCCCTCCAGACCCTTCCCCACCTGGGCAGCTCTCCTTTGGGTGCTCTTTTTATGTCCTCCTTACAGTGTGGCACCCAAACCCTCACACAGGACTGGAGCTGAGGCTGCCCCACAGCAGAGCAGGGCAGGATGTGCTCAACTTGCCGTACCCCCAAAAGTTGAGCAGGGCTGTGCTGTTTCCAGGCAGTGCCACGTATGAGCTGGGCTGCTGCTGCTGTGACCTCCTGGGTCTCAGCCCACCCGGCTCCTTTTGCTCCTGGCGTTCCATCTCCCCTGCAGGCATGCCCAGGAGATAGGCAGGCCCAGCCTTGGCAGCTGCTGCACTGCTGATAGCCATCACAAGTCAGACGAGGCTGGTGTGCTTCGGTGTGCTCTGCGTGCTCCGAGGAAGGAGCAAATGCTAACAGTGTTCTAATAATGAGGTTTCATTCAAGATAAGGATCAGATTGTGTCTGGCTGTTGGGTGAGCCTTGCCAGGCAGGCGGAGCTTAGCACAGCTGTTCTGTGACATTTCCTGGTGACCCTTTTCACTCCTGTGATGTAAACTTCACGCTTTATAGAAGGATGCGTCGATGGTGGCAAAAAACCATCGGTGAGCGCTGCTGTCCGTGAAGGGCTGCAGCTGTTATTAGGTATCCTACCAGCAGATTTTAGAAACTGAGCACTTCCTCCCTATGGAAAAACTGCTCAGTGCTGATCCTCTGCCTGGGGCAGAAGGGCTGTGTGAGTGGGGAGGGCAGCCTGCCCACTGCTGGGCTTTGGGCTCCATCAGCCAGCGCTGTGAGCGGCTCAGTGGTGATCCTGGGCAATGGGTGTGGGTTGCACTAAGTGTGCTAAGGCTGGGATACGTGAGGGCTGCTCCAGAAGGGATGGGGTCTAACCTGCTGCCGAGGGAAGTACTGGAATGGCAGGAGATCAGCCAGGCTGGGGTCTCTGGGTAGAGGGAGGGATAGCCCTGTGTGTTCCCACCCTTATCATCTCCTTGAAGGTTGTGTTGTGTCTCTCACAGGTAGAGGATGAGAAGGTAAAGGAGAATTTAAAATGTAGAGGGACAAAACCACTGTGGTTAGCCTTGCTCTTAGCCTCTCTTAGCGTGCCGGCAGCTGTTTGTACACATCACAGAGCTGCTCAGGGCTCGCAGTGCCCAAAATTGAGAGAAAAGAGCCCACCTGTCTATTTGTCTCTCTGCAAAGCAAATTCCAGCAGCAAAATAGGAGAAGAGAGTTCTTCACATCAAACATCTCCGTGCTGAGAAGGCAGTGCTCCTTCTCTTTCCTCACTCCTGGGCTGGGAGGCAGGTGTGTGCTTTGTGCTACTGCTGTCTGATGTCAGTTATTCCTACCATGCACCGAGGAACGCCGCATCAAATAGAAGAGGAGAACTTTGCATAGCGATAGATCCTCTCGGGTTACTGAACTTACCACTCTCCTAAATTTAAGGCTGGGGGATTAATAGTACTTAAGGGAGGACACACCGGGCGCTTCACTTCCTCTCCTTCCTCCATAACCTCAGGAAACCTGCTTTGCTTGAGCAGAAGGTGAACTTTGCCCCGTGGCTCTCGCTGGGTGGTGTTTGCAGGTAGCTCCTGTGCTGTGTGCCCTGAGATCTGAGCCTGGAGATCCCTCTTCCTTATGGCCTGGTTTGAGAAACAGTGACTGTACGTGCAAGCTGGGGTTCTGTGCAAACGTGTGCATGTACTTGGTTGATACTTAGCAGTATACGTAGGGATACTGGGCAGCTGCCATTCCCTCTGTCCTACCTTGATGGTTCATCCCATTATCCCTTCTGGTCCCAGCGTGTTCCATAGGAGCCATGCAGGAAAGGCTCCAGCAGCAGAACAGAGAGAAAGAGCAGAAAGATTCCAGCAGAGGCACCGAGCATTGGCCTCAGTGCTTCATAGAGCTCCAGCAATAAAGCTCTTCTTTGGTGGGCAGAAAGCAGTTGTGCTCCAAAGAAGGCTCTGCCCAGGAGAACCTGGCCTGGCTGTTATCAGAGTGATGCGCTTCTGTGTTAGCTTTAAAGGAGAAGGTGTTTGTAATGGTTGTGTTCCCACATTAAGGTCTGAATAACTCATTGATAAGAGTAATTTGTATGAGATAGTGCAGAATTGCTTCTTTGGGGGGGGTTTGCTTAGAGATGCGTCCTTCCCTCCCATAGCAAGTACTGAAATTGGGGAGCAGTGAGCATTGCTCATTGCAGAGGGGCGATCAGCTGGAAGCCTCCTGACTGCTGGGTGCACCACAGCAAGCTGTGCAAAGGGACCCAGCTTTGGGAGGACTTGTGGCCGAGCTGCTTGCCTTCCTCCCAGTGAGGTTCTGCCTGTAGCTGAACACACCTATGAGACTCCTTTTGCCTCCCAGTCATGCTTGGTGCTCCTTAGCTGAGGCACGTGTGCTTGGACACGTGTTAAGTTGCTGGCTCATCCCTAAATAGCAGCCTCCAGTGACCTGTGAATGCAACACGGAGCGTTGCTGTAGCCAGGAATCTGAGGAAGGAGGAATTCCACCTTACAGAACTGCTGAGACCTGAAAATCCAGCTGGGTTTTCTTCTGGCAACTTCAAAGCTAGCAGGTCTCTGTAAATTCTGGCTCTGCAGTTAATAGAGCAGCTAATAAAGGGTTGTCATTCTCTTCAGTAGCTTGCTGGGTCTGTAGAGCTAACAGAGAAAGTTGTGCTTTGCTATAGTCAGGAGAATAAACACTGCTGAATAAAGCTGTACTTAATATGTGCCATTCCATGTTCTGATTTTTTTTATGCAGTCGTATCTATAAAGTCCTGCTGTTGCTATAATTGGATCAGCAAAGGGCTCCATCCAGCATGCAGGTGCTCTGCTTGAAGCTGAGCTTCCTCTGCTCGTCCCCATCAGCAGTGAGATCTCCTTTCATCACTCATCCTTATGTCTGGGGAATGGCACTGTCTCAGTAGATGCAGCTTGCCTTGCTCCAAGGAGTTCAGTGCCAGAGCAGAGACCAGCACAGGTGTAGCACTCCATGGTGCACTGCTATGTGCTGGGCAGATTAATGCCGGGTAGAGGAGGGAAATGTGCATTGGTGAGAAGTGCAAAGCTTGGGTAAGTTTAGAGGCTGTCCACCCAGAGACTCATTGAGTTGCAGTTCGTTTTTGGGAGTTCTGAAGTTAATTTGGTTCACGCCTCCGTGCTGCCTTACTTTTCTCCAGCTCAGGAGTTGCCTGCTGCCAATAAACTGCCAATGGAAGTTGTTCATTTCATTTAACATCGTTGCATTTCTCTTTTTTTTTTTTCTCCAATTCTTCCCTCTTCCCCCCCAGGCCTGCATAGATGAGAACCTGGACATGGTGAAGTTCCTTGTAGAGAACGGAGCCAACGTGAACCAGCAAGATAACGAGGGCTGGACCCCCCTGCACGCGGTGGCATCGTGTGGCTACCTGAACATTGCAGAGTGAGTGAGTTTCAGGCTGTTTGGGTACCGGTAACACTTTGCCATCCTCCTCTTTGGAGTGGGTACAGCCATGATGGATACTCTGAAGCTCAAACAGTGTTTGGAAGCAACGTTAAAAAAAGAAGGCGCCTTCCTTCTTTTACTGAATGCCAAACTTGTTCCTGTTAGGGTGGCACCTATAACGGGTTGTCCTTTACTGATCTCATTAGAGTGACTTATGATTTATTAGGTACTTTGCTAAAACCCCAAGCAGAGGGGAAACGTGAGGGCTGGCAGGCGCTGATGAGCACGAGGTGCAGCGGAGCATGGAGAGTTTTGCCATGATGTTTAGGGCAAAGCAGTGACCTGCTGCAAGTGACTCCCAATAAGGATTTGAGCCTCTGCATGTTTGCTGATTCCAGGGCTTGCAGTAACAGTCTGCAGCTGATCCGAACATTCGTTATGCTTGCAAAGGGCGAAATAGTTGTGTTTGTCCCAGAGATGGTAGTGGTACTGCTCGTGCACCAACAAATTGTTCTGGGAGTTGCTCAGATATGGGACCTATAGTGCTGGAAGAACTGGAGCCGAAGAACTGGCAAACGTAAGGGGTAAAAGGAGGCATTAATTGCTTTTGAATGAAATAAATGAAAAAATTGAGGGTAGCTTGGATTAAAGGCATCGTCTCTCAGGTGAGTGCAAGAGCTGGGGACACTGAAGTAGCTACAGAGAAGCAAAAGCTATTTGCAAGATCCACTCACCAGGCCTTGCACTTAGCAGTGAACTCGTGTAGAGCAGAGACTTGATAACAGTGTGAATGCTTGTTTGGTAAGTGAATGGATTGAGAAGACTGCATACTTTGTTCTGCCTCTTGATTTCCTGTTAGCTGCTCTGAAGCCTTCACGTGAGGTCTGACGCGTTGGCATGGCTCTCGTTCGTGTAGGTATTTAATTAGTCATGGAGCCAACGTGGCTGCTGTGAACAGTGAAGGTGAAGTCCCGTCTGACATTGCAGAGGAGGCAGCCATGAAGGACCTGCTTCTGGAACAAGTAAAGAAACAAGGTAAATCAGCAGGGGGATTGAATGCGTGAGGATCAGATGGAGAAGGGTTTCTCTAAAGAAATCCTGTAGGCTTTCTGCTTCCCTGTGGGTAGGGAGGTCTGAAATCTGTCCTAAGTGCCGGCAGAGACATTTCTGCTGAGAACATTGGAACGAATGCAGAATATTTGTGTTGTGCATTCTCTGTCCTTTTTAGTAGGATCGTTTGAAGCAAGACACCGCAGTCCTGAAAGCTGATTCTTTAGACCCATTCATTTTAAAAGTGAGATTGAGTTCTGACCTCTGGTACCAATGAAAGGTCTGGTTTCGCTGAGACTTGGTGGTGCAGAAGAGAGATTTGCAGCCCTGCCGAGGGTAGGGGTCTGGAGTGCTGTGCATGTCCTAGAGTGACCTGCTTTATTCTGATCCCTCCCGAGACTTCTGCAGCCCATCTGCTCTGCTATTTCCCCTTTCCTCGTCAGGTGCGTCTGTGTGAGTTGTCCCTGCAAAGCTGTCACTGGTGGAAGTGACTTGGACGGTGTCTTAATTCAGGGATGCTTCGCCAGTGTAAGATTTTCTCTATACTCGTGAAATTCATCTGCAAGTGGTTTGGTGTCTGTATGTATGTGTAAGAGGTTTAAGTCCTACCTACGAAGTTCCTCAGGGATGTTCTTGAAGGATGCAACCTGTTTCTCTTTAAAGTGGATGATGAAAGCCATGCGCTGTAATAACATATTTGAGAACCTGAGAGGGCATTAAGGCAGTAATTCCACCTCTGCTGCAGATACTTTGCCTGTCACTTCTTAGGATTCCGTTTGGCTTTTTCATTGCTTTGCCACGTTAGCAGCATCCTGCTAAGATGCCCTAAAACAACCATCTGGCTCTGCTGAGAAGCTTCCCATTGACACAGTTTAAAAGCATCGTAATTGCTGGAATAAATGTGTTATAAACTTTAGATAAACTTCCCTCCAGCTTTGTCTTCAGCTGTAGCTGCAAGCAGACGCCCGGGGCAAGCACAAGAGCAGGGCAAGTGTGCATGATTTCCCTCCCAAGTATGTTCCCAGCCTGCAGCCGCTGTGCCTCGAGGCATTCCTGAGCCAGATGGACTTTCTATGGACTTTCTGTGTGAATCCACCGTGGATTTCTGTTCTGTGGACTTGGGCGGGCTCTCTTGCTCCCTGAGCCTGTGTAGCATTCCACTTCATATCTCCAGATGTGCTGCTGTGATTGTGCAAATTTATCGTTCTTGTTTTGAAGCCTTTTACAGTTGTAATCTTTGCAACGTCGTGCGGTATTTCTCAGCTCGCAGTCTGAGCTGGTGAGAGTTTTCTTTTCTTCTTCTAGAAGTGTGATGCCCTACAATTGCCTT
>PPHD01010264.1:6441-19802 GCA_002909625.1 Bambusicola thoracicus
GCATATTTTGCCCTGTCTCTGTGATTTGCACCTGAGGTTTGCAGCAGAGCAGAAGAGATGTCCTGTGCTAGTGCACATGAAATCTCAGAGAGAACAAAGGAGCATTTGAGGATATTTTAATGGCTTCCTGCTCACTGTGGGATTCATCTGCATTTCTTTTTGTTTGTTTGTTTTATTTTCAATCACTTGGAGAGCAGTCTCATTCTCGGCTGCCTGGAGAATGGCTTGCTCTAAAGCATCTTTCAGAATGCTTTCCTAGTGAGTTCTCCCCCAAAACATGCTTCTGCATCAATGTGAATAGGCAAATCTGGTGAATGCACTAGGTTATAGTGAGGGAAAATATACAGCTGTGTGAATTGTGCTGATCTGTAGAGTCTGACATCTATCTTCAGACCTCCTCTGTCAAGTGCTACAGCAGCATTTCCCAAGGGGAGCTAAAAACAGGAGCAGCGGGCAGAGCTAAAACCAGCTACAAAAGGAACTGCTTCCCTAGTGGGAATTTCTGCGTGTTGCAAACCCAGCATAACTCTTCTGAGTAAGGCAGGAAGGGCTGGACTCTGCATTGGTACCATCTGAAAATCCTTGATAATGGCCTGGTGCAACCCAGAGCTGCTTGAGGTTGCTGCAGGTTGCAGCAGGGCTCAGAGTAGCCTACCTGGCTGGTGCCACGTTGAATAGCCACAGAGACAGCTCATCTTTTTCTCTCTGTTCCTTTGCCAAGTATAGCTTGGTGCGACTACAGGATGTGGCCAAGAATTTAAGGAACATCAAGAGAAAACAGAGGCTGGAATACATCAGCTGCTCACAGAAATCTCCCAGTGAGGTGGAGGGCAGGTTTTCACATGATTTTTACCAACAAAGCAACTTACTCAAGATTATTTAAAGAGAGTAATTTATGGATGCTCACTATACCTGATTGATAAATCTCAGAATAACTTGCGCACGCATGCGGTGTTGGTGGCATTTACCCATCCAAAAATATATTTTCAAGATGGGATTTGTTTCAATTTTTCTAAAGTTCTTTAAAAGAAAATTTGATCTCGAGCCAGAGAAGTCATAAATAACTCATGAATAAATAATTGCAATTCATAAACACCTTGAGCCTGCTTCCAGTATAGTAGAGTCCTTTTCACCTTGGACTCTTTGGTGAATTGAGTATTGCAGCTATTTTGGGTGCTTGCTCCTACGTGTCCAGGAGGGACTAAATCTGTGCCTAGGTGTGTGCTGAAGAGGAACAATGAAAAGTTTAAGTCCAGCGATGAGCCGGAAAGGAAGTAAAAGGAATCCGTGAATAAACCTGCTGTTCTCCTAAAATAATCCCAGAGATGAATGATTATTTCTTGAAAACTTGAAGGCAGACTGTGACACCCTGCCCACACTGAGCCATCCCGACCTGTATAGAACAGATGCCTGCAGACAGTGGGACTCTATCTCACTTCTTCCTGATCATAGCTCAGGCCTAGAATGCTGTTAAAATGAGAACTGGGAAGTTTCTCTTGTGAAAACATCTTCCATTTTCTTTCTTTTTTCTTGTTTAAATTGAGTTCCAGTTGCTCAAGCCTTCTTGATAAGGGAAGATCTTGGTGGAAGTACAGCTGTGTCCATCCTTGAGGAAGGATGTGTATCAGGTCTCAGAGCTGCTTTTATGGGCTCCGGAGGCAGCAGATGGTGCTGCTTGTACTTTCCTAATCAGAGGCTCAAAATCTCCATGTTCCTGTGTGGCCTGATTTTCCTTGACTTTGGGATGCTTCTTGGTAGATATATGTGACAGTCTTAAGACAGCAATACAATTCATGGCAGCTTTTCATGCCGCACTCCCTGGAGTAATTTGTGGAGCAAAATGATCCTCTTTGGAACCAGCTGAATTTTCCTTTGTCTGATCCTCCCCAGCAACAGCAAGTCAGCCATGCAATGTCACTGTTACTGCTTGGGTTGCCTTCAAAATAAGCTGGTTTTTGCTCAGACAAATAGGAAGGCAGAAGTTCTATGAGACCTTGCAGTATAAAACAGAAAAGAGAGACAAATGCAAGCAGTGCTTTGGAGGTGACATAGGTTAGCAGTCTGTCAGTTGCAATTTGGGTTTTCATCTCTGCTGTTCCTGACTTGATTTACCACTATCGCTCCAGGTTGCAACATGAAGGCCTGACCATAAATTTGAACCAATTCTGTTTCCTTTTTCAACGTGGAAAAAAGCATGTCGAGAATCACTTGTGCCTTTGGCATGCTGTTTCACTGCAAGCTGGTAGGCTGGAGTTGGGACAGTTTGCAAGGTGCTACCAGCAGTAAGGAACAAAATGCCAGACATGCTCCAAAGTACAGTCATCATGGTAGGCCTGGGGTTCCTCCTTCAGCACCCTGGAGGCCTGGAGATGGTCACCTTAAGCATGTGCATCTCTATGACTTTAACACACTGAGATGTGAGCGCTGATGTTTGGTCTCTGTTGAAGGCTCTTGGCTTTTCTGTTGTTGCTTCGTGGTGGTTTCTGCCAAGGAACATGATCTCATGTCCTGCCCACGGAGTGAAGGTGAAGATTCTTGGTACAGAGCCTCAGTGCTTGTTGCGTTTTAAAGGTGCAGTTTGTTTCCTGTCTTGTTTCAGGTCCTTTTGTGGAGTTCCCAGCATTTCTGAGTGATTCTCTGGAAGTCCTTTATCTGAACGACAATCAGCTGGAGTCCGTCCCGCAGTCCGTTTGCCTTCTGAAAGGTTTAACAGAACTTTATTTGGGAAAGTAAGTCCGTGTTCTGGGAAAGCTAGGCAGCGTTATTTCCATGTTGTTTTAGTGACCAATCTTCCGTGAAGCCCCACCCCAGATGTCCAGTGCCTTTGATGTCACAAAGCTGGAAATAGTGAACCCCTTGTTCAAGCCATGCCCACCATTTGCTTTAGATAAGGAGGAGGCCAGCCTTATGAATTAGGGAAGATGATCTAATGCTTTGAACACAGGCCTGGGAATCTAGTGTGCCTCTACTTAATTCTGGCTTTTTGCTGTCTGCTTCTATAGTGTTTGAGTCAATAATTCATAATTTTTGCCTGTATTTTCTCAACTGTCCAGTAAAAATGATTACACTTGTCTGCCCCAGAGGATACGCCGAGGTTATGCATCACTTTTAGGATGGAAATGACTATTAAAGTGCTGAATGGTCTTATTAAAATGTTAATGGAAGATTTCTACGAGGAGAGAATAGTGTAATGTGAGAGTCCGTGAGAGAAGCTACTTAGACACAAAGCCTGGTTGTTGGTAGATGTATTTGTTTTTGTACAGTAACCCTGGTATCCGAGAGCTTCCTCCAGAACTTGGACAGCTGGCTAATCTCTGGCAGCTGGATATCGAGGAACTAAGTATCAGCAATGTTCCTGCAGAGATCAGAAAGGAGGGTAAGTCTGATCCTGTGGGGTCTTTATTACATTGACTGAACATATAATGAAAGTAGCTTTTTTTCAGTGGTCCTGAACAGGAACATTGTGAGCCCCAATCCTTGTTGCAGTTAACTGCAGTTGCATAGGGTGAAACTCCTACACACGTTTACAAGTGCTGTGTTACGGCACAGTCTAAGGTAGATTGCATGTGGAAGTGATGACTTACAAATGCAGCACTTCATTTGCAGTGTGCATGCTGGATGAACTCCATGGCTTGCTTCCTGAATGCCTATGGTTTAGGGTGTATAGACACTCCTTCTAAAGACTGAGGCATTTAGGATCAGCAGTCACAGTCACATTGCAGTGACTTTATTGTATGCTGCTAGGTTTTTGGATCAATTGCAATACTGTCTTCCTTTTTGTGTGTTGTAACAAGAAAATCCTGCGGGAATAACGTTATTGGGAATTATCCCTTCTCTCCAGCACAAGACTAAATCTAATTTTAAGTAGAAACATAAAAGTAGAAGGGAAAACAGTATTTTCCAATACTAAATTAGTATTTTATGTTTCCTTTGAGCTTCTGAAGCATATGAGCCACGGCGTTTGTTTCTTCTTACAGTGCTCCATTGTGGAGTCTCAGAGCAGTGACCTTTTTTGGGCTCTCTGTCTCAGGTTTGTCCACTGGAGGTTTCTTTGTTTATTCTCTGGGTCGTCTCAGCCCACAGAGAAACTTCAAGGAAAATATTAATTCAGCTGATACGTCTGCAGCAGTGGGTTTTGTGCAGTCCAGCTGTACATATGTGCATTTGTAACTGCTAACCACAGATAAAGCCTGTCTTCTTCCCCCCTCACTGTAGGCCCTAAAACAGTGCTGGCGTACCTACGAGCACAGCTGCGCAAAGCAGAGAAGTGTAAGCTGATGAAGATGATCGTCATTGGTCCTCCGCGACAGGGAAAGTCAACTCTGATTGAGATCCTCCAGACAGGAAAAGTCCCGCAGATGATGCACAGTGATGCCACCATACGTACAACAAAATGGGAGCTACCCAAGCCAGTGGGACACAAGGCAAAGGTGAAGATATTTATTAACCCTAATGGGCTATTTGTGCCCCACAGGGAGCCTTTGGGGCTGAAAGTGTCCAATGGAAGCAGTTTCCCTTTACCTGTGAAGTACACCTCACAAGTGCATTTTAGAGTTGTCACAATCCCTCTGGTTTCATTTCCAGTTGATGTAAGAGGACAGTTCTGTTTCCCTAAGAATTCAACCTTGTCTTTTCATCCTGAAGAGTGAGAGCCATTTGTAGACTGTCTGAATTTTGGGTTTCCCAGCTTGGGTGGCTTTTGTACACTGATTTTGAGAGAGTGTTTTAAATCAGCTTTTCTAAAGCAGATTGTCCATTCATATGGGGCCACAAAACAGGACATCATACCTAAGGCTTGACTCCCTTGATGACAGAACTATTCTAAATGTGGAAGATGGGTGGAAGGTATGATGCCTGAGCTCTGGTTGTGTTGCCAGGAAATACCTAAGGCATACCTTAAACATCCAATTCTCAGGCAGCTCATCCAGAGGGTAGGTTAATCCATACTGAGCTATTTGGACAGCGCTGAATTAATTCAACTACTTGAGATATTTGTGGATGGCCCTTTCTGCTGCCATACAGGGACTAGAGCATGCAGAATTGGTCCTGGGCTGTTGACAGAGCTGAGGATGTGCAAACGCATGGCTCTCACTTTTCAGATGAGAGCCATGGCCACCAGGCTGTTTTGGAAGGGGTGAAGGAGCCTGCTGAGTTCAGCTATTATACAGCAGAATGCCAAACCAGAGACAGAAAGAAAAAGAGCAAACACAGCCCAGCTCCTTAAAGAGAAGATTTTGGTGGGAGAAGAGCTGTGCATTTTGTGTTGAAGAGCAATTGAATAAAACAAAAACCTAGACAGTGCAGGAAACCTGGAGTGGGATCCAAGTTGCTGAAGAAGCTGTTGTCCCTACCTCTGAGTCTGTCTTTCCATACAAGCACCCAGAGCTCAAGGCCTCTTGGATGAACAAGGCAGCCATGGTGCTAGTTAGGGCTTGGTTTGAACAATACAGAAGAAATTCTTCCAACTGTTCCTGGGAGACTTCAGACTGAGACTGCGCTAGGAGATTGGGGCCATGCTGAGATGCTTGACTCCCTTCTGAAATCTTATGGGGTAAGATTAGCGTGTGGGATCAGACAGTACTTGGACCTAGGTTGTTAAACAGAGCTCACTCAGGGTTATGTGATGTCATCAGAGGATGGTGGTTGGAGAAGGGTCCCCTACACAGCCACTGGCTCCTTGCCTCCCCAGAACTAAATGACTTAGGCACAGAGCCTCCAAGACATATAGATCCATCCTATTGCAGGTGAGAGCCTGAATGTCATTCAAGCAGAGCTATACTGCTCTTAGTGCTGTTGTGGGCCTGCACTGTAGAGTGGATGCTGAACTGAAGAGTCTGCCATTCACACGTTCCCCTGAAGTCAGTGAGTGAATTACACTGAGCTGTAATTCTGGCTGGTCTCTGGTGTAGCACACTGGCAGCCTCCAAGCAGCGTGCAGGATGTCTTTATGCAAGGCTTGAGAAGTTTCCCACCTCCCAGGCACCTGTATTCGGTGTGACTCAGCTGGGGCTGAGCTCCACAGGGTGATTTCAGTGGGGGGTTTCCTGTTCCCTGTATCAGTGGCAGATAACTAGCTCCAGCAGTGCTGTTGAGTGTGGCACAGACAAGGATGAAGCAGTTTCTGTTCAAGATGCAGCAAAGTAAAGGGCTCAGAATGAAATCCTTGTTTGTACTGGAGAATCCACAGCATTAACTGGAGATTTACCAGCATCAAGGGCACCTCTATTATTTTAGCAGCAAGTAATTAGTCTTTATTTCCTGTGGGGAAGTGGTAGCCGTGCTTCACAATTGCTTGTTGATTTTTCTTTCCTGGAGGCACAATTAGGACATTGAAACCCTCCTTGTGTCATACATTATGCAGACGTAGGTTTATGCTTCGGCTATTATCTCGCTGTGATTTACTGCAACCGTTTGATTTGAACACTTCTCTTTGTCTAAGTAGGTTGATTCAGTGGAGTTCAATGTCTGGGATATCGGAGGCCCGGCGAGCATGTCTACAGTCAATCAGTGTTTCTTCACAGACAAAGCATTGTACATAGTTGTATGGAACTTGGCACTGGGAGAAGAAGCTGTGGCAAACTTACAGTTCTGGTTGCTGAACATTGAGGTAAGAAGTCACTGGTGGACTCCAGGGCATCTATTTATCAAGCAGTAGCTCAGCACATAGATATGTGATCTTACAGATTCCTTTTAGTCTGCTTTTAAACGCTCCGCATGAATTTTGCATAGCTTTTGGAGTGAATTTTCCACTGCCCTGTAGGCGTTATTGCTACATTTAAGGATTTAAGTTTATCATCTGCTTTGTTCTCCCTCACGCACGTCAGAGAGTGAAACAAAAGCTGATTTATAAAGCCTTACTAAGTAAGGACAAACGTACTTATTTTGGAATTAGTGCTTGACCACACTGTGCTCCAAGGGAGTTCTGGAGCACCTTCTTCTCTGTGTGGGATAGACACATGTTAGTCTCAAAGTTAAGATTTTAACACTTTAGATCCAGATAAGCTGGTTTGTATCTCCTGTGTCTGCCGAGCCTCAGAGCTGCAGTGAATTAATTGGCATAGACTGATTTTTATTCAATGCTCATTACTTGATATCTGCCTTTACATTATGTACGCAGAAAGGGGCTCTAAGCTAGTGCCCCTCAAGAGAAACATTGCAATGATGTCAGCTTAATATTCAGCAGCAGTCAAAAGCACAAGCTAAGTAACAAAGCAGAGGAGATAATTACTGTATTTCAAACGTGTGTGATGTGCCTGTGGTCCTTCACACATCCCAATAAGCACATAGCAGCTTCAGAAAAGATATAGAGAAATATGAGCATGAAGCTTATAAGTATGGAGATATTTTTGAATGCAGAGCAATTAAACAGACCTCTTCGGCTTGGGAAAGGGGCAAATAAGGGCTGTAATAGACTAGGTCACAAGAAGATAAGGCGAAAACCCTGAGGAAGTATTTGTTCATGGTCTGTAGACAAACTAGGGGAGATCAAATGAGAGAGTTGAGATGGTGGTTTGAAGCAAAAATAGGAACAGGGTATTTTTCTGTGGTTGAAGTCCTTTTGATCCACTGGCTGATCCCTACTTAAACTTTTTGCAATCCTGTTGTACTTGGCAACGTGTTTCCTGAAATCTGGGTATTTTCCAGCTCTGTGATAGAATCATGGAAGGGTTGGAAGAAACCACGAGATCATCTCATCCATTCCTCTGCACTGATTCAAGATTAAGTAGATTTGGGCATTTCTAGCAGTTCATCTCACCTCTCCATATACCTCCAGTGCAAACGTTTGTATTACTTCCCTAGGTGTCCTTTCTGGAGCGTCACTTATATTTTCCAGGGTATCAAAGTTAGATCTTCCAGCTACAGGTTAAGCTAATTTCTCCTTTGTCTGAGCAGACATAATTTTCTAGATTAGATCACTGTCTGTATTTTCTCTTGCAGGCCAAAGCTCCAAATTCAGCAGTATTAGTGGTAGGAACACACCTTGATTTAATCGAAACCAAATTCCGTGTAGAGAGGATAGCAACGCTGAGGGCTTACGTCCTGGCTCTCTGTCGCTCTCCCTCTGGATCCAGGGCAACTGGTTTCCCAGATATCACATTCAAGCACCTGCAGTAAGTACTTGCGTATTTGCCCTTATGAAGCTCAGTCACTCTATTTTATGTCACTTTAAACAATTTTGGTAAAGCTTGATCTCCTTGGCAACAGAACCAATTTGACGACTTGTCAGCATTGCATTTTATCTATTTTTGATTGAGATAACGTGGTATAATCAGAGAGGAGTTCAGGGTGGTGCAGGGGTCTGATCATGGGGCTGAAGCTGGGAGCTCTAAAGTCATGACCTTGGCCGCGTCTTTCAGTGCTCCTGCTCTGCTCAGCCTTCTCACTGGCTAGATGCTGATATGGTTTATTAATTAGTCACAGGAAGAAAACATGCAGATTGAGAAATTAATGCTGCAAAGCTTATTTTACCAGACATGATGATTACATGGGGGGTGCTGCAGGGTTTGGTAGGGGAGGCTGCGTGGGAACCTCTCGCTGCCTGAGCACCATGAGGGGTGAGTCACCCCCATGAGCCATCAGCAGCCCAAAGCTGTGCCATTTCAGTTCTCTGTGTGTGATAGCATAGGGGTTGTACTGCCTGTCAGATCATTGTCAGGCCATGGAGCCTTACACAGCTCTCTCCCATCTGATGGAGAATGCCCTTGGGAAGAGGAGGCTTTCGTGCTGGGGAAGAAGTGACTCTGTCAGCCAAAGGAGTGCACAGCACAGAGGGAGCGTGGATGCAACCAGCTGGCACCAAACAGCTCCAAACAGCGTGAGATTGCCAATGCCTGGGGCACGAGCAGGTGGCAGCTGGCAAGTAAAGAAGGGCACTGCTATGTCCCATTGCGCTTCGCATCTGCTGCCTGGCAGAGCTGTCAGGAGACCTCCCACACTCTGCTCTGCAAATGCAAGCTCTGCATCAGGCCCCCCAGCTGGCTCTTTCATCTGGCTGTGGCTGGAAGGAGTACCAGTGAGCCAGTGTGAGGCATGCAGATGCACAGTGCACTGGAGAACACACTGTGGTTCAGTCCTCTAAACGTCTTTTCCTGTCATTGTGATCTCATTCATCCTATCTCAGGGGGACTTTCTCTCTTTCTCTGCCCCACATCGCTCCCATTCCCTTTCAGCTTCCTTTCTCCCAGCCTGCATTGAGCCTAATGTTGCTGGAGGAGTGTGCAGGGTGCGTGTTCTAAAGCCCTGTGTGATGAGCCTGGGGTGCGTTTGTCAGTGCTGCTCTGCCAGCATCCTGGTGAGCGTAGACTTCCTACTGCCACTGATGGCTGAGGTTTAAGATAAAGCTTGTTGCTTTAGAAAAGGATTATCTGTTGGCCACAGGAACATGTGTGGGATCAGTTAGAAAGACCTTTTGTTGGGGAAAGTGGAAGAGAACTGTTCTTATTCAGCCCACAAAACGACCAGAACTAGCAGGAGTTGGAAAGAGGAGTTAGCTATCAAAGCCAGAATGAAGGCCAGCTTTTAGGATCTAAGCACCAATTCCCAGATAACAGGACCCAGATGAGCGAGGGCCGGAATGAGAGTGGGAAAAGGTGTCTGGTAGTCATCATCATCTCTGCCTCTTTGATCTGAGGCTGGGAGAACTGGCCTCATCTCCAGGGACTGCTGGAACACAGGATTTTCCTCATCTTTCAGTCCCTTCCAGGATGTGTGCAGCACTAAAGGGAAAAAGGGTGATGGCTTTGGTTGGTGTCCCAAGGAAGGCCCGATAGGTCACAGTGCATAGGGAATAGAAGAGCCCTCTGCAGCAAACAAAGCAAGCAGAACAGAGTTTGGCTTAGTATTTATTTTCCAGACTTCTTCGTATTTTTCTCTGAAGCTAAAAATGCTCACTGACAGCCTTCCTCCCATTCTTCTGACACAGGAAATGTAGTCAGTGATAAGAGAAAGTGAGCATGGGAAGGAAACCAGCATGCTGATAAGGTTTGGTAATCCTCACTCTTGCGTGACTTTTGCAGTGAGCTCTCATGTAGGACTTTGGAAGGCCTCGATGGACTCCGACAGTTAATTTTCCATGTCACCTGCAACATGAAGGACGTTGGCAGCTCAATTTGCTCACAGAAACTTGCTGGAAGATTGGTGAGGATTGTACTTTGTAATGGTCTTCCTTCCCAATGGCAGCTTTTTTTTGTGGGCTGAATTTGGTCTGGGAGGTGAATTTTGGGAGTTGCTGCTGCTGCAGGAGGCATGCAAAGCATACAAATGGCTTTGGAAAAAGCAGTACTTTTAAGATCTCTGTAAAAGGGAGGTGGTTTAGATAGGTCATTGCTAGCAGAGTGATTGCTGTCTCATACTGATCCTGCTGTTTTTCTCACGTGGCTTGCAGATTCCAAGGAGTTACCTTAGTCTTCAAGAAGCCGTCCTTGCAGAGCAGCATAAAAGAAGTCAGAACGATGATGTGCAGTATTTAACAGACAGACAGATAGAGCTGATCATTGAGCAAACCCCTGGAAATGATATCAAAGATTACGAGGACTTGCAGACTGGTAGGTCATGGCAGGCTGATAATTTCTTGGCAATTAGTGTGTGACCAATTGAAACATTCAGTGAAGAATGGGGCCCTTGTCCTGTGATATTTCTGGAGGCCTTGCTCTGCAGCAGCCAGGGACAGGCTTGGTGGGGTGGCAGGAGGAGGGTGAAGGGGAGCTGTAATGGGGGCAGAAATATGGATGGTTAAGCAGTGTGTGTGTGGGGGGGAGGGGGGGGTTACAAGTGGGATGCCAGATAGCAGCACTCTTCAAGTACATGTTCTTGCTTTGCTACGTACAGTCTATACCTGGTGTGGATAAAGCTGCTCAGGCTGCCTAATATCCCTCCTCGTCTTTGCTGTGCTTTCTTAATGCTGGTCTGTTGCTCATCTACAATTCTGTTGGTTTTTGTTTTGTTTTTTTTTTCTTGCAGCAATTAATTTCCTCATAGAAACAGGTACACTACTGCATTTCCCAGACACAAGCCATGGCCTGAGAAATCTCTACTTCCTTGACCCCGTCTGGCTCTCCGAATGTCTGCAGAGGATTTTCAACATTAAGAGCTCCAAGTCTGTAGCTAAAAATGGAGTCATCAGAGCAGAGGATCTCAGGATGCTGCTAGTTGGGACGGGCTTCACTGAACAAACTGAAGAGCAGTACTTCCAGTTCTTGGCCAAGTTTGAAATTGCCCTGCCAGTAGCCAATAACAGGTAGGTTGATAGTTAGAGATGCTTAGCTAGGCTGGAAGAGACTGGTCGTTTAATCAGTGGACATTAACAGGCTTTGTCACTGTAAGCAGTAGTCTGGCATGAGCATCCTGTAGTCCAAATGAGTTTGAAAACTTTCCAAGGCAAGTCTTTCCCCATGCAGTGCATTGAGACTGACAGAGTAAGGGATGCTCAGGTGACCGACCTGCCCACCAGCACAGAGGGGCAGTGGTGTGGGCAGGGATGTGATGATGAACAGGTGGGAGCTCTGAGTGCTTGGCTGGCACAGCTGCAGATGAGAGGGAATGTGAGGCTCCTGACTGCCAAGCCTGAAATGTAGATTGGCTGGAGTCATCTGTTTCCAATGGAAGAGCCTCACTCCAGAGTATGGCAGAAGACTTTCAGTAGTCAGTAATTACATCAGCCCTGAAAGCACGAGTGTTTTATTTCTGATGATAGCAGGAAAGCATTGCTTCAGTAGCTGTGTGACTTGCTTATTTTTTAGCATCGTCCAAAGCTGCTGATCAATAGCTTTCCTCGAAATAGAGCAGGAAACCTCATTCTCTTTAAATGTCAATGAATCTTCCTCCCCTCCACCTCCCACCCCCCATCCCTTTCCCTCTGGGCAGAGTTCCCTGCTATTTTTCTCTCTCCCATCTGCTTGGCGACCGCCTGTCGTTGGGTTAATGGTGAAACCATCGTCATCGTGCACTTCTGCTGCAGCATTTGCATTTCACTACCTTGCCCTTCCAGGACAGCATGGCTGTGTTGTCCTCAGCCTCTTGGGAGCTCTGAATGCCAGCACAAGTGCAGCATTCTCTGTGCTGTCATTATGCCTGTCACTTATCCAGTCCCGGATGCCAACAAATTTTCTCAGGCTTAACACAGATAAAGCAGTGATGTTTCTGCTTAGTCCAAAATGCCTTTTGGACTCCTCGTCGCTCTCTGCCATTTTTCTCCAAGGCAATCACGTTGTTTGAGCCTCAAGAACAAGGAAACTGCTTTTTCATGGCCTGCCCAACCTTTTTTAGAGTGATTCAAGCCATATAAACAGAATATTCTTCCTACTGACAGACTGCAGCTCTAGCAGGTTGGATTAATTTAATGTGCTAGCCAGACACAGAGCAATTATTTGTTACTGCGCTTCTGCAATTATTGTCTAGATTGCCAGATAGGATTTCTGTGCAGTGAGCAGAGAAAGCAGCTGCTGGTTTCTGTTCTGAAAGGGTGGATGGGGCATGTTTCACATATTTCCAAAATTTGCATTGGCTGTTGTTCAGGAGCATCAAATCTCCATCTGTATTATAATCCACTGTATACTTGTGGTCCAGAAGGGCCTCACTGGCCTTCTTACTTCCAATGCTCGGAGACCCTTTCTCTGATGCACTGAAGAGGATTTATTGGCTGTCATAAAGTGTGTCCTCCACTTGTATAGAACAAGGCTAATGCACTCTGTTTCTTCACCTACGGTGCATACAACTTAGCTTTGATCTGCCTGTAAAAATAGGGTTGAAAATATGACCATCCTTACTGTAATGTGTAAGTGATGAGAAATTTTTATCAGTTATACATTCCAAAGATAATTTTACGGATGGGATAATTTGATCATGTAAAACACCATCAGATGGTATGGACTGTGACATATGGAGAAAGCTGTTGTCCAGTGGTAGGTACCTTTTCCAAAGTGACTTTTCAGTATTTGCAGAGTACTGCAGCTGCTGGAGAGAAAATGTGATAGGCTTAAAGTGTTGGAGTTGGACCCAACATTAGTTCTAGTGGTGTCTCTGTCACTGTACGCTGGTCAAGGCCCTTGGCTGTTTGCCTCCTTGCTGTCGTGATGCCCATCAGTGATGAGCCCCAGATGCTGACAAATTTTCTCAGGCTCAACGCTGATGAAACAGCAGTGTTTTTGCTTACAACCAAATGTGATCTGGGCTGATTTTGGATCGTATAAGCATCTTGGAATGTTATTTGGTACAGAAGAGTATCACTGTTAAGAGATTTATTGGCAGGTATCGGAAGCCATAAGCTCATAGTTTTCAAAACAGTTTTATGCTTCCAAAGTGTTAGCTTCCCAGATCATAAGTATCAGAACAAATGGATACACAGTGCTTACTGAGAGATCTGA
>PPHD01010265.1:0-19801 GCA_002909625.1 Bambusicola thoracicus
TTTTTTTTTTTTTTTTTTTTTTAAGAAAAAAAAAACAGCTTAAAAAAATCTACATTGTTATTATTATTCATATGTAATTTATAATTTTAAAGAAAGACAATATCGTTTTCTAGGCTGAACTAGATATTGCAAGAGAATTTGTTATGTCAAACTAGTAACATTCAATTAATTTAACATGCATTTAAGAGAAAGCCATTCAAATAATTGAGTGGATAAAGAACTAAGCAATCTGTCACCCACATTCCACTGCAGTTGTTTACAAACTCAACTACACCATTGATAAAAACCTGTACTTCAAAACTTTTTACGAGCAGTATCATGCGGTACCAAATTTCCAATAGACTAAAATCAAATCAAAATAAACACCCTTTTCAGAGAAACTGTTAAACTCAAGTGTACCACATAAGGCAAAAATAAATTTCATAAGCTAAAGTTGCCTTTAAACTTGACAGGTTTCTTAACTACAAAATAAGCCGATAAATACCATTTGTTTGTTCACTTTTTTTTTATCAGAAATGTAGACCCTGAGCAAGCTTTGAATGGCTCTCTACCTGATGAAAATGTAATTAATTAATATACGATGTTATTACTTGACTCTGTCACAAGCTTGGCTGAATAATCCATTTCACCAGCCAAGGTGACTTTGCCGGCAGCTTCTCTATGGAGACAGGATGTACCTATTTGCTCCCAGGGCCTGCCTCTCTCCTTAACATTTTGTGTCTGTAAGCATTTTGGACTCCTCACTAACTCAAGTTTTTATGCTAATAAGGTTACATTAAAAACTCTCTGCTATTTTCACACATACATTTTTTAATGACCTCCCCAGCACTTTGTCAATGAGTGACACTGGAATCTCTCAAAGCACTTATCCAGAGGCTGACTGGGGTGAACATACATGTTTAACCTATACAATCTATATGTTATTGGATCACATTATCTGGACTACTGAGATACTCCTGTAGATATATTATCATAAGATTAGCTACAACACTATGACTAGAAGTATATCAGAAGTAATTTGTCATGTTTTAACCTGTCATGACACCACTTAATAGGAAACTGAATAGCCCACAAAGCTTAGCACCCTTTCAGAAAGTCAGCTGCTTGTGGCCACAGCAATATATCCTTTTGCTGGAGACAGTGCCTTCTAGGCACTACTCTTGCTCACCCTTTAGTACGGTTTCAAATCCACTTTGATATATTTTCTACCTATGCCATATCCCCCAAGCCTTGAAAGGACGTGAATGTTATTTTCTAAAATGAAAATGGAAAGAAGTTTTGGAATTGCTTTAACTTACTTTAAGATCAAACAGTTGGACATGCAAAACAAAAAAAATGCAAGTGGTGGATATATCATCATGTCTTCCTATCTACAGTCACTAAAAATTCATCATTAAATAAAGAAGAAAGTTTATCAGCAATCAGTTTTTTGCTCTGACTCTCTGACTAGATGAATATGAACCTAACTACAATGAAAGGATTGTGTCGTTCTGCAGTTTCTTTGTATTCTTAATTACAAATAGTGCTTCTCTACAGTGTCCAAGATCTTTACAAATTGACAGTTTCCATTTAAATCTAGGAAAATTGCTTTTTCTTTCCTCAGCTTTTCTGTTAGGGCTGTCAGTGAAAAATCCAGTCTACCTTCTTATTGGAATCACTTTGAGAAATCCAGTCACTTCACATAGAAATTTCCCATGATATCTTTAAAACATTACAACCAGAAAACAGAAAAAGATTAGTAGCTTCCTCTCAGGTAAAACTTGCAAAACATTGCTGCCATAGAACCTCAGAAAAAAATGACAGGATTAAAGTTGGTTGAACAGAAGTTAGATTGTATTAGTAAATTAATACAACCAGGGCATGTGTCAGATGCTGAAAGGTCATTGCTTACGTGACTAAATTTTTTGAAAAGCCTTTGGCATGTTTATAACTTATAATTATAGTCCCCCAAACAATTCCCAGGTGGTGTTTTTCAGATAAGGTTTCCAAAAATCAACAGAGATGAAACCATGCAATTTTGACAGACTTCCTCTGGCACAATCCATGGGCATTGTGCCAACAGGGTCACACCTGCACACTCGTGTCTATCCTCACGCGATGTAGGAGGCATGGCACTGTGATATATAAAAACATACTGTTTCTGAGATCACTTATTTTCAACACAGCTGCACTCAGAGAATGACAACCAAGATGTCTTACACAGGAAAGAGGTATGTTTAGTGCCACCAAAATGGTCTAGGCAAGATGAGAGAAAAATCTGACTCTGACTGAATCATCCCACCGGGAAGTATGCAAATCCTGACTGGTAGTGAAGACCAAAGCAAAGAACTCACTGAGTACCTCAGCCTTCTTAGCTGTAGAGACGTAGCCAGTTCTCCTTTCTCATTTTTATGAGGAGGTACTGAACTGAGCAGATACATACTTGTTCCTTATCCTTAATTTAAAAACTATGAGCATATTTATACATTTATATATTTTTATATATTTTTATATAACTTTTATATAAACAAAGCTTGCAGAAGTCACTAAAACTATTGATCAAAGAGAGCTGTTTAAGGATCTGTGTCAGAATGGCAACTATAAGAAATACAGATGTGGGAAGCTTTGGTTTTACACATTTGTGTGTCTGGGAAATAATTTGGTAAAACTGTATCTCACTAGAGTCTGGAGGGAGAAAATGGGGGGATGTCATGGAGAAGAATAATAGAGTACATAAAAGAGAGACAGAAAAATAGCTGTGGCAGACTGGTAAAAGTCAGTGAGAGTTTAAAGTGCTGGAGGGAAGGGGCTGTGGATGCCTGCTAGAAGCAGATTAGCAGTGTGCAATACAGATAGGGAAATTAGAGTCAGACAAAACCCATAAAGCTCTTAGATAGGGAGAGTGATTTTTAAATTCTGTGCAAGTGACAATGACTGAAGAGAATTGGGTTGTATTTTGTGGCAATTCCTAGTCCATGAGTCATCACTTCTGTTAATGAAGACTACTTATAGCTGTACTGGCTGCTTATTGCCTCCATAGATGTCCAAGTGAAATTCTACCTGCTGTAAACTTGCCAGCTCCAAACATGTTGCCTACTCAGCTGTAACAGTCCACAAAAGCAAGGTTACAGAGATGGAAATCATCTTCTCTGTGGCAATGGCCCTGTGGAATATGATACTTTGGTGTTGGATGTCTGGTGCCTGCTCATGTGGAAAGTGACATTGAGCTCTGTGAGGAGGTTTAGAAATGTCTGTATTTCACAGTGTGGTCACTCTATCAAGCTACTTACCGGGATCAACATTTATTATCTGCATCCTGCCAGTGACTTGAGCTGAAAAGTCTACAGGCCACCAAGACCTTCTCCATATAGCTCACTATGAGAACCAGGTGCATGACCTACATGATGACCTGATCTACATAAGAAGACTAACAGCTCACCTAGCTTTAATATGAAAGAAAATTGTCCCCAGCATGGTCCTGAGAAGATATCAAAATTGTCAGATATGAGAAGCAGGGTTCCAGGTGCTCAGGCATCCTGAAGTTCTTTGGTAGCTGCTGTAAACAATATATATCTACAATTTGTTATACAGAGACTGTTGATCTGAAAGCACTGGGAACAGAGCTTTTTCTTATACACCAAAAGGCACAGCAGTATTTTATCCTTTGAGCAGATAATTCAACCTCAAGAAGAGAAGGCTCCAGAGAGACCTGATAATGGCCTTTCAATATCTAAAGGGGGGCTATAAGAAAGAAGGGGACAGACTCTTTAGCAGGGTCTGCTGTGACTGGACAAGGGAAAATGGTTTCAAATTAAAAGAGGGTAGTTTTAGATCATCTGTAAGGAAGAAGTCTTTTACGATAAGGCAGCACTGGAAAAGGTTGCCTGGAGAGATGGTGGATGCCCCATTCTTGGAGACACTCAGTGCCAGACTGGAAGGGGCTCTGAACAACCTAATCCAGCAGTGAATGTCTTTGATTATCACAGGGGAGTGGAACTAAATGATCTTTAAGGATCCCTTCCAATTCAAATGATCTGTAATTCTGTAAAGATAGAAGGCATGTATGACAGCCAGACAAATAGGTGATTAGGCACAAAAACATATTCCCTTCCATGACCTTTTCTAGCAACCTTCTGTTGGTACAAGCCCACACTTGAAAATTTACTAGTGTAGATGTGGTCTGATACAATCTGCCTTCTGAAACAAAGTGAGCACCCTGGTATGTTTGCTTTACTAGTACAGTCATAGAGAGTCCAAGTGTCTATTCCATCTTTGCAGTATAAATTCACTGAGAAACAGAAAGAAGTGTAGTGGTATAGAAAGAATGATGGACTTGAGACATCATCCCAATGCAAACAATTGACTGAATCAGGGCAGCCTTTTTCATCTATTAGTTTTAGTGTCTTTTAGAGTACATGGTCTGTTAAAGCTGTGAGCACAATTACAATTTCTGTACACTTTCAAGTACTGGAGCCCTTATTTTGAAGGACAATATTGCCAGTCTTCTGATACATTTCACATTGTGTGCATTATAGAAGAAAGCAGTCAAAACATTACAAACCTAAAGGAAGAACTAAGTGAAGCAGAGTCACAATGAAATAGAGCTGCCTGCTCCACTGAGGGAATATCCATCCACGGTGCTTAGTTACACACAGTGGGTCTGAACCACCCCATAAACACATACAGTGAACATTTTTACAAAATCAATACACACAGAGAACTAATTAACTAACTAACTAAATAAAAAGTTTAATAAAAATATATTTTCCAACTTCTGAGTTCTGAAGTAATCTTACCAATCTGTCTTTTGATCATATGTTCTCTCTTGCCTTTTCTCTGCAATGGTTAATAACTGCAAAGCAATCCAATTTCCTTATAATCACAGTTCCAAGTAGATCTCAGGGGGGTCAAATTCTTTTAGTTGTGTGTTTTGTTGAGTGCAGCAGCCGTCTTTATTTCTTTATGCCACAGGGCAGATGGCGTTTTTCCAAATCACCCCATATATACTGGAAAAAGCATGGAGACATTCCTCACGTGCCGAGTTAAGTAAGGATTAGCGTGCAGAGTACAACTTTGCATCTTATTTTTCACAGTGAAGGGATTTACTCTTTCTTTATAGGTTCCCATCAGTTTTTTATAATTTATAAATTTATGCTGTTACCCACATCTGGTTTTTAATCTAGGACAAAAATCGTTACTGGAATGCTACATACATATCCCTAGTGTTACTTATACCATTACCATTAGGTCCACACTTGTATGGGGCAAAAAAGAAACAGCAAGCAAGGATGGAAAATCAGTCTAGAAAATATTCATCAATAGATAGTAATCTACAGAGGATAAAGTTGGAATAAGAGGTCAATGAAGTGATAATTTATACCAATGAAAGATAAATCCCACTGAGACTGCAAAGATATCATGTTTCTGTAAACCATACCGGAGATTTACAAGTACGTCAAATACTTTTCCTTGCATAAAACAAAATAGTTCTATCACCTTCTGTATCAGTACATAGTCTAGTTATTGCCAGTAATAGGAATTGAGCTATCTTTGCTAAATGTTGAATGAGACACCAATATCTTTCTGTGTTTCCCAGCTTGCATGGGAGATGAATGGCAGATTTCCACATAGCACACCAGATTTTAGACTGTAATATTGTTATATATTCTACTGAGCGGATTCAGAACTGACTTGAATTTTTCAGATGCATAAAAGCATGAAGTCATGTGATACGTGGGAATCCAGGTTAATGATCTTTATAATGATCCATCCACTGGTCTTTACTTCCTGAACTGAGATTCAGAGAAGCAAGAAGGGCACATCAGCAAGTGTCAAATTGCTTATCCAAATTAAAAAAAAAGTGGAGCTGGAGGCCAGCAAAAATACTGACAAAATCATCCTGGATTCACTGATTTGCTAACTAAACAGTTTCTAAATGAGTCTTTCTAAACTGTTTTTATTGAAATGTGTTTTAACAAAACCAGCAAAATTACAATGAACTAAAATATTTTTTTAAAATGTATTTCTATTCTAAGTAGAGAAGAAAATGTTTTCTGGAACTATTTTCTTCAGTTCATCTACTATTAGATACTGACTAATCAAAATAGCATGATGTTTCCCCTTACTATCTAAAACAACTAAACCAAGAAAAACAAACAAACAAACAAAAAAAGATACTAACAATTGTTAGCATTTATTGAGGTACTGAGGGATATGGGAGTGGCTGAATTGAGGACACAGTGTGCTATTAAAGAAACAGTGCATCAGAATTTAGGTTTAATCAGCAGTATTTAGGAAACATGGGTCTATGGAAAATTGATCATTTTCAATAAACCAAATATAAAAACTGATAATAGTTTAATTGGTTCTACATCAAGTGTGCTATACCATATAAAATATAAATAAAAGAAGTTTAAATAAATAAATAATAAATATTCATGTGATAGCCCTTAATTTGGCATTTGCCCTGCTCTGCATCTTACTTGGAGTAAATACAGGAGTTTTTTTGGATAAATTTTCACATGTTGAATGGGAACTATTTAACCCCCAAATAACCCTTATGCACTGCAATGCTAGTCACTGAACAGCAGAATCACATTCCTGGATCTCATAGGGAAGGCAAGGGGATTCTCCAAGTTCAAAGTCATACAATTAACACCACTATCTCTGGTTGCATCTATTTACTTTACAAAACACTCTTCCAAAGCTGAAAATTTCTGCACAGCCAAAAAAGCCTGATAAAATCTGAACATGCTACAGGTGACAAGAATGGAATGAAGAACACCAACAATGACTTCCCCTCAGAAGTCTCCTGTGAAGTCAAAGAACAATAATAATAAAAAAATCTGATGGAAAATACTTATACCATCAAATTTGTATCTTAGTGCATTGCAGAGATCCAAAGGGATCCTCTGCAGATTTTAAAGTTCACCTTCAGACTCAAAAATTAAAGACCTACAGTTAAAAAGCATGAATTCCCTTTCTATTAAAAAAAATACATTAATTTGTTATTTCCCAGACAGGATAATCTAACATTTTCCAAATGGTAAAGACGGTAATAAGTACAGAGCATATATTATTGCATTTCATACCTTACAATGCTTAAACATCATGTAACACATGTAATAGGGCATCTGATCTAGCTTGGACCTCAACAGCAAGACTCCACAGATGAGTTTAGAGTTCAGAGGTTTCATTTTGTCAGATGGCAGCTCAAGGCATATAACCATATTAATATATCACTGATCATAACCTAACATATACTCTTTCTCTGGAGCTATATTAGATCAGGAGAAGTTCCAAAGGAACACAGCCTGCTGATCAAAGCTTGACTTCGTCCAGCCAAATTTCAAGTCCACTAAAAGAAAAACAAGACTATTCATACATGCACATGTACACATTTTCTCAAGCTGTTATTATAAAATTAATTTTAATTGTTAATAAAGTCACTGATTTCTAATCGCTGGCATTTCTCATCTCTGTAAAGTATTTCTCAAGGGAAATAACCCAGGTAGTATTTTTACACAAGCCTCTCCAGGGAAATGGTATTTATAGTTTATCCACATATATTTTTTTCTCCAGAAACATTGCTAGTTTTAATTAATAATAATGAAAAAGGATAAAATTCTTGCCCAAAGGAGAAAGTAATTTACAGTTAATGGTCTATAAAATAGTATTGGTGATTTTCTTACAAGTCCCAGAGGTAATATATTTCAACAATATTTGTCGTTTATCTATTTATTTTTATTTTTTATCAGTGTATTTTTTATGATTCTTCAAAGCACTGAAATCATTTAACAATTGCTTGTGTATCTCACATGTGCTGTGATTATATATATGAAATTTTGCACGTGTGTGTGGTTAAATTTTTTACAGCTTTACAAAACCGTTGTCAGGTTTTTTAGAGTTAATTTTTTGGATATAAATGGATATCATGGACAAGAGAACTAGCAACATTTACTGGCTACTGAGGGATTTCTTCCTTAAATACAATTAAAATTACTGATGACGTACTAATTTAATATGTCTCCATATCTTCCAGCGTTTCCTCTGCTCCATATCTCATTGGTGTGTCTGCTCATTTATTATGATATTGTTCATGGATTGTGATGCATTTCAAAGCTCTGTAGCCAAGGTGGGAAAAAAGCGCATGTGACTGAATGAGCACATATGACGTTACATGACATATGCAAATATGTTATATGTTATACATATATGTATATGTCTATAACCTTTTGGAGAGGAACTCAGCTCTGGAGTGGATGCATTCTGTGCTGAAATAGGCAATTGCCTGGGCTGGTTGAGGGGTAGCCCTGTCAGGGAGCAGCTGCATAGCACAGTTGTGCTCCACATGGCAACAGCATTCTGATGTCACAGGGGCAGAACCAAGAAGCCACTCGTGTATGAAACCTGCCACTACAGAGTGAAGAGACCCAGAAGCAGCTCGAACAGGATGGGTAAGCAGAAGAGCACAGTGCGTTAGTTTGCATGGGCATTTCACACAGGGCAGCTGAGCAGCGAGGGAAAGGAGGGCAGAGAATCTCTGTTCACTTGAGAGATATCCAATAGGTGACTCAGACAGATGCTCACCTAAAAATGTGGCAGTTCAAGTCTGTGGCTACAGTGAGTGCTTGAGCCCGCTGCTGTTGGTGAAGGGCAGCAGGGATTCCACCTGCATGAAGTGTGAGCACGTGGATGATCTGCACAGCATGGTGGTGAAGCCCAGGGAGGAGGTGGAGAAATTAAGGAGTATCAGAGAGTGCAAACAGGAGGTAGATTAGTGGAGTAACTCACTGTTGAACTTGCAAGAATGGCACCAGGGTAATAACCCCCAAATGGTGATGGACTGCCTCTCCTGCCATCATCGTGCAGAGGGACACAAGGCACAGGTAACCTCCATCCCAACCTACCTCAGTTCCCCAGGTGAACATACATTATAGGTGTGAGGCTCTGGAACTCAAGGAAGAAGTAAGCGAGGATGTGGTGGGAGGTCCACCCTTAAGGTTGTCAATGTAACGAATGTATTATACTGCTAAATTTTCAGCTTTGTAGTTTTGAGTTAATTAAATTAGTGTACTGCCTACTAGCAAATGAGAAAAATTATGTTTTCTTGACTAATTAGAAAAGGACTGGTTAACCTTATTCACCAGGAGTCTCATTTTTCAGAATCTTTTCTGAAACATTTTTCAGAAGACAATAGCCACAAAAGACAGTTTGCATGTGACTAGGAGTAGCAGTGAGGGGAACTCTGAGAATAGTTCATAGAGTTCTTCTGAGTCCCAGAGTCTTGCTAAAAAAGAAGTTGGTGTGTAGGTCACCTGTCACTGTCTTTACAGATAGGGTGAAGTAGGTACTAATTCTCAGATATGATATGGATTGCTAAATCAAGACAGTCACTAGGCAAAAATATAATCTTGAAGAACTTCATTGCAACATTCAATGAAAAATTGCTATAAAGATGCTGATTAATGCAAGACTTAAACTCATTTCAGAGAGTAATCAGGCCCTTCTCCTGCTTTTCCAGCCTTTGCCTCCCTTCCTGTGCTGTTTCCTCAGCACTTCATGATAGCCATTTTCCTTATTACTTTCCTGCTTTTAAAGAATTTGTAATCTTCACAAAATGTACACACACCATCTGTTTTTTCGTTTGTTTTTATCATAACGATGGTAGATGAGCAATTCCCGCTTCAAATCTTAAGTCACCAATTAATGAACAGAACCAATTCCACAGCCTGAGACTAGGAAGAAATCAGTGATTTGAGGCCTCCAGTAAGGGTATCAGCATGATTTGTTTGCTGGATCCTAGAAGTACCTACAATCAAATAATGAAGTCAGCAGGGATCCTATATTGATCTAACTTTTTAGTAAACTTACTTGGCTCCCAGTGTCATAACTAGCAGAAGCTTATTAACCTGTCTACTAGTCTGTGCTTCCTTGGATGACAAATCTTGATGCTGCAAAGAAAACTGAATCCCTTATTTTCAAAATAGTTATCATCAATGTCTATTTGTTGGCCAACCTGCAAAACTTTTGTCTGGAAGACATTCAGTACTGTAACTGTTCAGTAAGGAAATACAAAATCACTTCTAGTAAATGTGATTTAAGATATTCCCCTCAAAACATAATGGTATATCACTGACTAATAAGCTTGGAGAAAGAGAATAAAGATTATTCAGAATGAAGGGTTAGACAAAGTCTAAATGATGGAAATGTTACAGCTTGTGCTTGACAACTAACAGTGGAGATTTCTGGCATGTTCACAAACCTTTCCAAGGATTGCTAGAAATGCTTGTTTGCAGGAACATTTTCCACAATTTTAACTGCTCAAAAGACAGTGTTTCTTTCCCAGGATGTTCTAAAAATGCTGTAGTTGACATTCCTAAGGAGCAGAATAGGAACGTAAGGGTATAATAATGGCGAGAATTGCTATCTGCACCATCAGAATTTGGTGTCAGATTCACTTAGGGTCATCACATCTTTTGTTTTCCCCAGAAGCCTAATGCATGGATAAGAATGCAAACGAGTTTTCAGGTATCAGCAGGTCTCATTATGACTATCCTGTCACCTTGGACAACAAGAAAGGCAAGGAAATTTTCAGAGATTGTTTTCTTGTTTTCTTGTTTTTTGTTTGTTGTTTTTTTTTTTTTAAACTACACATTTCAATGTTGCATTACAAAAGAGAAGATACGTCATGATGACTGTATAAGCACATGAAAATATTAATAATTGACAGACTCTTATCTAAATTTGCAGATGGCCTAAGCAGGAAAATCAGGCAAAGCCAGACAGTAAAGGAGATTCTAGAACTGGAACTTTCTGCTACTTAACAAACTTATCAAAAACTCATTTTCTAGTGATTTCTTAATTTAATTATTATTGAATATGTATGTCTGCAAGGTACTTCTTTCAAAAATAACTAGAGAAGCTGGTAGGCTACCTCCTATCTTTCAAATAATAATAGGCTTCTCATGTTTCTTTGTCCTTTTTATTTTTGTCAGAATTGTTGCTTAATTCTACATATTGTGCAAAAGCAGTAAAAGAAACATTTCCATGCTGCACTGCACACATCTGAGACTTCTGTTTCCTGTCACAAAGCAGGGAAATCCCAGCCTTGAGTAGGTGATTATATCAGTTCGTGAAGGACTTCATATAAAATAAAGTCGGATTTCATTTTTCACAATGCTGGATTCAAGCCAGGAGTTTAATAGTAGAGCTTCTAACTCCTGACTTTCTCATTACTGCTGGGTTGTTCTCAGGCATATCTTTCTTGGATTTGACCAGCAATTAAATCTTTAACCTGAGACATTCTGGCAGACACAGAAATCAGCACTTTTACATGGAAATTCAAGTTACAATTGGAACTGGTCTTTTTGGCAAAACTATTCATGATACAATGTGATCAGCATAGGACCAGATGCAAGAATATAACATATCTCATTTCACAGAAGCTATTTGTTCTTTCCTTTATTTCTTATTCCCAAAACACAGCACATCTTCCATCTGCTCCTGCCACTAGCACAAGCACAGCACCAACACATTATTAGTTTGTCTTCTCCAGCCTTTTGAAATAAGCTGTAGTAACCTCTAAAATGTGAAAAGTCCAGACTTCACTCTGTCTTCTCTTACAGACATCTGATTACAGCATTGAGCAGGACACAGTTCAGCAGTGATCAGAAATGCATTTGTCCCTTGATCCTTCTTACAAGCATTACTTTCATGTTTCGCATCAGATACCCCACCCTGTGTCTGGTATCTACAGCTCATTGCAACACTCAGACAATCTTCCTCCTAGCACAGCTGATGCCCCTTGCTTCACTTCCCCCTTCACTTTTTCATCTACCCACAGCTCTGACTGGCATCTCTATGGTACTACATCATACCATTAGGCTTCTCCCACCTTTGTTATTGCATGTGCCATGCAGACAGGAATCAGGATGCTTTTGCGTGTTCTGACAACTCTTTGTCTTATGTCTGGCTTTTATACAATAATATTTATCTCCACCTTTTTAATGAGTGTATTTATCTTATCTGATATATTTTAGTCACAGGAGTGATTGGACTGCATGAGAACAGCACACAGTTAATGCCCGGGTAACTCCTAAATACTAATACTCTAAAGTAATGCACTTTATTCAATAGTACAATTAATTTATGTTTTTTTAGAGTTCTACACTGTTTTTTGTTTGTTTGTTTGGGTTTTTTTTGTTTGTTTGTTTGTTTTTTTTTGCATATTAGTTGAAGTTGCAAAGTAAAAAGATCTTGGAAATTGGAAATAATTTTTGTAATGTCATATATATTCTGAATACTCAGGTAACCTGTATGAATTCAGCTTGTTAAAAATATCTTCTTCAAGTAATGTTGTATAGAAAAGCCAGTGAATCTTTTGACATTCATAAATGATCTAAGGACAGTCATTTAATTCACAAAGATCCCAACAACAACAACAACAACAAAAAAAAATATATATATATATGTATATATAATTTACTTTACAGAGAGAAGCTACATCACTGTTTAAAAGCTAAACATACAGGGAAGAAACAGGTATTATCTTCAGAGTATGCATGTTAAGAAAGAATGGATTCTCTCCAAGGACTTTATTCTAAGCCAATTTAAGAAAAGCCAGTACACCTCAAGTCAATGAACTGTATTTTACTATAATTTTCTCATTAGATGAGAAAGAATAAAATTTCAAATCTGTTTATAGCTGAAAAGAATAGTCTTACCTGAAGAATAAAGAGAAGATCTTTCTTTTGTTGGGTTCTTTGGTTCTTTTTTTGTTTGTTTTTTGTTTGTATAATTCAAGTCTATGAAGTCTCAAACTCTTCTAAAGATTTTGCTTTCCTCAGATGATAGAAAAAAAATGTAGACGTTAGAAAGCACATCTACATAATGATGACAAGACAAAAAAAGAGCCTACTTTGTTGCTTTGAATGCTAAAATAAACACTTCAAATAATCTGTGATGTGATGCTGAATAGTTAGATTCTAAAACTGATACTGGCTTATGACATCATGCCTGTTATTCAGCACATCTGAAGTATTTGCTGTGAAAATAGAACCCTCATTTCATTTTATACCTGCAGCTCCACCTTTCATTGTTTCTCTTTAGATCAGTGTGACAAAACTGATCACCCTTCAAATTTTATCAGTTCTTTCCAAGATTACAAGTGAGTTTTAAAATCCATAAATCCATAAGAAAAAAGGGTAGTAAAACCACATAATCACAGATGATGCAAGAGCTGAAAGCACATTGTGATATAATATTTACCAGCAGTGTCACAAGAACTCTGTTCTTTTTTCTGTGTGCTGTTCTTTCTTTCTGTTCTCCCACAGCCTCATATAATCAGACTCTCAGTTAGAATCCAATAGCCCTAGTAAAGGGATGCTACCTAAAGATCTGGCCACTCGTATTTTGAAATACCACAAATATTGCACAAATTCAGGAAATGTATAAGTTATGCATTCTTGTTTGAATTCCTCTTTTGACGTCATTTCTCCTCAAGCCTAGAGCACTTCAACACAATGTTTTGCCTCACACTTTAAACATGACAATTTAACATTTCAGCATATATTCAGGGTGCAGTGCAGGAGACTTTGTACTTCACTAGCTACAGTATCAAAGCCTAGTTGGATAAGGAGAAAACAAGACCCAGTGAGGTCAACTAAATCTTCAATGCTAGGGAATAAAATAATTTGATTAGAAGAAAACGTTCCCATTTTGAAAAGAAGTATCGCTGTAAAGTTTTTAGGGCTTTGGGGGGTGTTTACTTCAAAAATTTCTAATACAATTTGAAGAAATCAAGTAAATTAAAATATTAGATATGTTTTTGCCCTCAGCAGTTTCCTCCTAGTTTAACAGTCTACTTCCTACATGGAGAAAAGCCACAGTATTTCAAAGACACGGGAACTGCTGCAATACTTATTCAAGGCACTTCAGTACAGAGCTTCTGAACATTATATAAACCAAGATGAAATTCCCTGCCTGAGGTTACAGCAAATTCCTTGCTCAACAGACATGTTTGAGGTACAACTTGTGTTTATATTAGAAAAAAATCATGAAGATTTGTCCTGAGCCAAGTTATCATTCTGAAAATCCTCTTCCCTCTGGTATGTAGACTTACATACTTAAAAGATTCAGTTCGTTATGTTCTGATGAGAGATTCAGTTTAGAAAGCTGAAGAAATTAAATGCACTTGGTTTTCTATTTTTCTGAACATTTAACCTTTTTCTAGTGAAAACGTTACTCGGGTATAGTTTGAGGTTTGGAGCTATTTAGCAAAGATTTCCAGGTGTCATCACAGCTACAAAAATGACATCATATGTTCAGAAATTCTTTACATACAACTATTAGCAATGTGAAAATCAACTTCACAGCTCTTGTACTTAGCCTGGAGGAGAGGGCTAAGTACACTTTGCAATAGAGAACAGTACTGTTTTGCAGTGAATCACTGTGGATTCTAGGTCAAGATTTTAAACAGCACCTAATTCAGATGAAGGAGAAAAAGTGTTTCTTTTTTGGGGGTTAAGTAGAACAAAAAACATCCAGAAATAAAGATAGGCCTAAGCTAGCAGCTGTTTCAAGATGATGGGGCTAGTGAGTTAGGGCTACCCTTGCCAAAACCTAGCAAAAGACTCTGTAGTAAATTGTTAGCCAGCTCCACAAAGTGACAGCCATTCACTTACTGTGATTAAAGAGCAGAGAGGAAAATATTCTGAGTACAGTTAACATACTGAGAGCCCACAGTAGCTCCAGACTTCCCTGAATTCTACCACTGACTCACTGTTTAGTAGACCAGCAGGCAGCAGCTCTGCAGAGATCATAGCTGAATGGTAAAGGTCTGCACAGGCAAAGTTCCCCAGCACTTACAGGGGATATACCTTTTAGATATTTCCCCTCTCTAGAAATATACCCTGTAGCAATATTGTCTCCAGATAAGATTGTAGAGCCCATAATGGCAGATTAAAAAATTCTTAAATTTCACCTTTTCAATGAAAATAACTGTTTCTCATTTACTTTGTCATTTTGGAGAGCTTTTGCCCTGCTGACCAGACAGCATCAATGGAATAGCAATGAGCAAACAAAACTAAGCAAAGTTTACATACTTGTGATTTAGTCAATGTACTGTACAGCTACACCTCAGTGCCAAGACTGGATTCATTTTAATTACTTTTTCAGTTAACATTTCACACTGTAAAGCACACTTATCCCTAAAAGGAAGAGAATTCATTTCTTTGACAGCAGTGTAGTTTTGTGGACTCTTTCTAAGCAGCAAATAAATCCATTCAAATGTTGGTATCATAATCATGAAATTGTAATGAACCAGATATGTATTAAGCAGATGGTGTTAGTCAAATAACTTTGGACATGAATTATGGCATAAACTTTACAGAAACATGCTAGTTCTTATTAGCTTTTTCCCAGAGTACTGTTGCAACTTCCAAATTGTTTTTGGGAACTGTAACTGTTGTGTGCCTTTCCTCTCCAACTGGACGTTGTTTGAAAGCACAAAAAGCACATCAGGGAACATGCTCCTCATTCAATAGTATGAGCAGTTTGGTCACAGAACAAGCTCAGTGTGTAAGTACTTTGGCTTGTTCATTATAGCAACAGATGTAGTCTTTCAATGCTAAATTAGGTGTTGCTGTGCTTAATGTTAATTATCTAGTCTATGCTCCTCCTATTAACAATCCTCCATATTTATCCTCCATTTGGTCTGTCTGACTGTCTAGTTAATGGAGATTAAATTGTTTAGTGTATACTTTTCCCCCTAAATCTACAAATGTGCAAAAAGCTAAATATTGTGTTACTTTACACTGAAACAGATTTTCAAAGAAAACATCA
This sequence comes from Bambusicola thoracicus, assembly GCA_002909625.1. Lineage (NCBI taxonomy): Eukaryota > Metazoa > Chordata > Aves > Galliformes > Phasianidae > Bambusicola > Bambusicola thoracicus. Next base: position 15,823 of record PPHD01010265.1, read on the forward strand.
AGAATAATTCAACTTAATTTTTTTTAAACAAACAGAAGAAAATACTATCCTTGATTAATATTAATATAGCATTAAATAAAAATAGTTAATAATAAGCCTTTTCATCAGTAGAATTTCATCAAATTGTCTTTAAAAGAAGATAAAGATCACTACATGCCATATTAAGAGATGTCAAGAAGCTTGGCCTTAATTCACCTAGCAACTAGTGTGCAATATATGAACAGTGTTCATCTTCCTGATGCAGTCTAAAGGCCTGACCATTAAGTAATGCTGCTTTTGTTCTGCACTAACAAATTATGATTTTGTTACAACCCCAGTCAAAACATTTTCTCCTCTGATAATCTCTGTGCCCCTCCTCTGGACCACTGTAATTGCTTGTGTCTTTCTTGGGGGAAAGGTGGTGAGGGGGGGGAGGGTGGGGAAGGGTCTAGGTGCAGTAACTCCAGATATTGCACAGACATGAGGGCAGAGTAGAGAAGGACAATCACCTCCCTCTCCCTACTGGTCACTCCTCTATGGATGCTGCCTGGGATACAGCTGGCCTTTTGGGCTGCAAAAGCACACTGCTGGCTCATGTCCAGCTTTCTATCCACCAGGACTTCCAAGTAATTCTCTGTAGGGCTGCTCAGGGAGTTCTTACTAGTGAAATTAAATAAGAGATTGACTGAACATTAGCAGTTCTCCCATATGGGGGTAAATGCATTAAAGTTTCTAGATTTAAAAGTTAAATGTTGGAAACTTAAATTCTGTTTATTTGGTCATGGCAATATACATCATGAACTTTGTTTAATATTTCCTGGATACTTATAAAACTGAAACCTTCTTGGTGAGGAAAGGAAATGCCACTAGGCAAGGATATAATTCTTGTAAGTGGTTAAAATGATAAGGTTGGTTTACAAATCTTAAGACTGAAAGCAAACAGAATATTCTAAGGAGGTTAAATAACCAAAAAAAGCTTCTCAGACTGGTCCTGTAATGTGCAGAGCACTGTTTTCATTACCTCCAAGTTGGCCAAGAATAACATTCCTTGGTCTGTTAAGGCAGCATCATAAAGGAATGCAAATTTGAGGACACGGGATGCTACTGTCCAGGCATGAAGGACATCCACAGAGGAAGATCAGGAAACATAACTAGGATACTAATGTAAAGAAGAACATGCCAGAGGTTTTAAATAAATAAAGACAGTGGAAGAAATAAAACATCCCTTGAAAGACAACACAAGGGTATCAGATTTAGTGAACAACTGCACCAGTCAGACAACAATTCCAGGAAAGCATGGCTCAAACTGTATTTCCTATTATGCAAGAACAGGTGCAATTATAAATAAACATAACTTTTCCCCATAGTGATTAAAACATTTGTTTTTTCTATCACAAAACCAAAGAAAGTAAATAGATCCATTTTAAACTTAGTACACAGATCTGACTTTACAGTGTTAAAAATCATGCAGTTTCTTTTAAAATCATGAATATAAGACCTCACAGACATAAATGTCACTACAACTTCTCAAAAACAGATTAGGCCACAAGTGATGAGTTAAACGAGCATTTTTCCACAGCTTTTAACATTGGTGATATCCTGCATACACAGTTTTCTTAATATAAACTATACTTGTGAATAATTACTCAATCATTCTTGGATTTTTTGTTTGTTTGTTTGTTTGTTTTGCTTATTTGTTTTTCAGGAGTCCAAATTCTCCCCCTCTAATGAACCTGCAAACCTGCAACTCAGACTGCAATAGATCAAGAAAGGTGAATACTTTTGCAGATGGAACATGAAAACTTTTCTACAGATCGTTGATGAAAGAACCCAAAGTGTCTCAAAGTATATGTATAGGAGAGATGCTCTCAGAAACTGAGCATGCTGAACAGGGGCTTAACAACAACAAAAAAAAGGAATTTATGTCGAGATGGAAACTTTCTGTAATTTCTGAACTGTCCTGTTCCACCCTGCAAGATAATACAAGGCAGTCTACTATTGGAAAAAACAAAGTTGTCTTTAATTTACTCCAGGATCGGAAAGCTTAAAACCAATGACTTTTTTGGTGCTTACCTCTTCACCCAACCTAGAGGCAAGAAAATCTCATTGACTTTTCTGGTCTATCCATTGATAGCTGATTATTATAGAATTATTTGAATTGGAAGGGACCTTTAAAAGCCATCTAGTCTAACTCACCTGCAATGAACAGGGGCTACTACAACTAGATCAGATGCTCAGAGCCCCGTCCACCCTGATGTTGAACATCTCCAGGGAAGGGGCATTCACTACCCTCTGAGCAACCTTTCCCAGTGCTTCACTACTCTCATCATAAAAAGCTTTTTCATATATCCAATCTAGATCTCTCTTTTACTTTGAAACCATTTCCCCTTGCCCTATCACTACATACCCTGTTAAAAAGTCTGTCCCTGTCCTTCTTATTGCCCACTTAAATACTGAAAGGCCACTATCAGGTCACTCTGGAGCCTCTCTTCTGCAGGCCAAACAGCCCCAGCTATTTTGTACTGCACAGGAGAGCTGTTTGACCCCTTGGATTTCCATTTTTCTGGCCTCCTCTGGATGTGCTCCAACAGATCTCTCTCCTGTACTGGGGACTCCACATCTGGACACAGTACTCCAGGTGAGGCCTCACCAGCACAGAGTAGAGGGACACAATCACCACTCTCGCCCTGCTGGCTATGCTTCTTTTGATGCAGCCCTGGACACAGTTTACTTTCAGTTAGCTGTTATCTATGTTATTCCTCACCTTAAGTATTCATACCTACTACTTTACTGCTCAGGTCTCTACAATTCCTATTTGAAAGTCTCACTGTGCATTGCAAGAGATGACAGGACACTTAAATAGCGCAGTTGAGGCTGTCTTTTCTGAGTTCTTATACATTTGTGAGGTATTTGTGAAGTACATTCTACACCAAAACAGTTGTGTTGATTTTTACATGTATCAGGATGTTGGTGATACGATCCTGGTATGGTCATTTTCATATTCCTATATTATCAAGCTATGTATGTACTGAGATGATACCTATTGTAGTGACTTAAAATTGACTAGAGAGAAAGTCCAGAACAAAGTTAAGCAGCAATACTTTGTCTCTCTGTATTGTTGATACTGATTATTAACAGATCTCTATTTGTTGCAGCCCTAATTAAACTCATACGTTTACTCGCCTATTGACAACTTAAGCAGACCTGATATTAACAACTGGGAAAGACTTCTACAACAACCCCAGGATATAGCATTCATTATCAAGTGTTAATGCATTGATGTTCTTGCAGTGCATACTCTTTCAATCAATATTATGCAATTATTCTGACTTGTTTTTCTCTTCTTCATGAAAACTCACTCTGATGTGGTTGTTTCAAGTACTCTGATGGTAAATTTAGTAGATGTTCTCAATTTTTCCTCTCTTCTTTTCTTTTTTGCTAAAAGGCATTAAGCAGATTTCTCAGTGGATGTCTTTAGTCCCTTTCATCCTTTTATACTTTTAAGTTGCTTGAGTTAGTGACCATGAGCTTAAGCATGTAGGATCTCATAGCAGTGTAATCTTCATAGATTTCTACTATGATCTAAACACCAAGTAACAGGAAAATAGTTCTGAATGGAATCATTCTACTGTTTACTCTTTACATTATAAAACTCTTAGAATACAAAGTAATATGTGTATAGAAATCACATACTACCTAGAGAACTGCTAACAAATAATTAATTAAATAAATTCTCACCTTCTTAAGGCAAAAACATCTTCACGTAGATATTGAGGAAAGATACATTTGGTGAAGTCACTTGTAATTATTTCATTATAATCTTTGCTTTTTATTGCATTCTCGTGTTGTTCAAGCAAGAGATTTGGCTTTTCAAAACCTCCTAATTCCCGTGTTACACTTTGTCGTACTTAGTAATCCAACACAGACATTCATGTTTGTATTATTAATACATAGGAGTATAGAAATACTGGAGTCCTGCTAGTCTCCATGGTGTGATTAC
>PPHD01010266.1:0-19798 GCA_002909625.1 Bambusicola thoracicus
TTGGTGTCTCAAACTCAAATGCAGAAAATCTGTGCAAATAATACCAGGGTGCTTTCCAGTCAAACTTGTCTGAACAGCATTTCCCAGTGCCAGCAGACCGGTTCAGCCTTGCAGACGTCAAGGAGGTCTTTGCAGCTGACTTGTATGCGTATGTTATGGCTAAAGTGAACAGTATTGGATTGAGACAGTTATGTTGTTACAAAGTATGAGCAAAATAAAGATCTTACCCGTATCCTGGGCTTGTAGAAAGGTTCCCAAAAGGGAGGATCTCCAGATAGAGATCCTTCCTCCTGGGGAGTCAGCCCTCAAATGGCTCCATGGCTCCACCCCTTCCTGTCACTCAGGTGAGATTGCATTCACCTGTGCCCCTGCGGCTGACTCAGTGCTCACCTCAGGTGGTCAATCAGAGGTTCAGGCCATGATTCAACAGTTCCCATACAGTGTGAAATACATACCCCCGTCTTTGCTTCTAGACATCGCCTGGTTTTCCAGTCAGTGTCAGAAGTAGACACAGCAGGACATGGACATGGACAAGGCCAACCAGGTGTGCTCTTGTCTGGCTACAGCAATACACAAGTGTCCTACTGTGAAGATCCTTGCCTTTGGACAGACTAGGCTAAAGAAAGAGCAGGGCCTCATCCTGCAGCACTGGGACAACCAAGGCCTGTGTGCTGAGCTGTTGTGTGTGCAGTGAATGACAACAGTGCTGTGGGATTTCTGTGGTCTGGCTAGTGGCTTCCAGTGGGGCCTGAAGGCACCAGATGTGATTTACAAGCCTTCTGTGACCCAGGACCTCTCCTTGCTGTCTTGGCCACAGGACTGCTGTCTGATCTGTAGATCTCCTCCTGTAGAGTTCCTAAATGCTGGGAGCTGAGGTGCTCTGCTCTAGCACCTGAAGGAATGGGGCAGGCACAATTTTGCTGGATCTGTCACATTTATTGTTCTTCCTTGGTGTTGAGCTACTCCACAACAGTGCTAGCAGGTTGACCAGAAGGCATCTCTGGAAGGAATATGCAAATGTTTTCCAAGGGTCTTTATTTGCTCTCCAGTGATGATCTGAAAAAGATTTTTTTAATCATTTTATTAAAGAGGAGAAGGGCGTGAAGAGGGATTGGGCTGGAACAGGGTAGTGAGGCAGGTAACTATCATGCAAGGCCCACATCACATTGGTCAATCATTTACAGAAGCCATGAAACGATACTGTATGCCGGAGAGTGTACAACAGCCAGGTTTATGGTATTTTCTGTACACAGCCATTGACTGATTCTCCAGTGATGCATTCACATGGCATTTTTTCCAGATCTGATAATATCCTGGGCTCTGAGCAACTCTCCTATCTACGTAGATTTTTTTTTTTTCCAAACATATTTCATGCACCTTTGTGCATAACATAGCATTGCTGTATGTGCAATTGCCTACTTTAGATCTCTATCCGCTGTTTCTATCTTTTGCTTACGTTTCCCTTGGCTTATGATGGTATCAGGTGCTGAAAGCTGGGCAGGACTGATTGGGCAGGACAGGTCAGCGCTTGAAAGGGAAACCTCTGATGAAGACTGAGTGCTGTGGAAAGTGTTGACAGTACCTGGGGAGGGATGCACTGCTCTCAGACAGATGGTTGGGTGGTTCAATGAGCGTGGGAGTGCTGTCTTCACTGTGTAAGATAACTGACTGGTGGTCATCCAGGTCACTGCACCATCTGACAATGGAGGAAACATCTATGGGATGTGGAGTTTTCTCCCAGGCTGTGGGCTGTCAGCTGGCAGGGAGAAAATCTCAAGCGTCAGGGCTGCTTTAACCAAAGGATACATCTTCATTCTAAGAAGTAGATGTCTATTTGGTTTATATTATACCTTATGAGTTACCTAATATAGACGTGAAGACAGAATACTTTAGACTTTGACCCTGGGGTACAGATTAGGGTCAGTCTGTTGAGAACTTAAAGGTGATTATGACTTATTAACCTCTGTTTATTTGTCTTGCTTGATCTAGTTATCCTGCTTGCAAGTCTGAATCAACAAATGCAAATTGTGAACATATTTTTTCCTCAATGCTGGCAACCTAGAACAAAACATGTTTTTGTCACTACTGGCTCATTTCTCGTTCTGCACAGATGCTGATCAGGGAAGGAGTTCTTTCATCACGTTGTTGCTGGTGGGAACAAGGCATTTGTGATAGATATTTTAGTGGTACTTCCAAACCACTCAGGGTCCAATGAATGTGGTGTAGTTGTATGATAGAAATAACTAAACGGAATGTAAAAAGCATGTTTGAAGAAATGTGTTTTGAGAACCCAGCTGTATCCAAAACAGGTCATCTTGAGCTTAGGCATCTCTCCCAAACCACCCGTGGCTATATATTATAAAAATATTTTGTCCCACAAAATTGGCAGTCATAAGACTTTCCCTTTGCTTCTTCTACAGTGGATGTTGATGGAGGACTGAAAGACGATTAGGAGAGATTGTTCTCATCCTGGCACTGTGCAGAAGGGACAAGTACAGGTGGGGAGATGGTGCCTGCGCAGGCTCTCTGCTATGTCAGGCTGCTTTCCCCCGTGAAGTAATGTACAAATGCCAGAGCCAATGAAACATGAGAGGAACAAGAACAAGTCAATTATTTGCTGCCCTAAAATAGGGCTTGATTATTCCTCATGGTGAGTTTTCAAGTTCTTTTTGCTTCTTGGTTGCTTTTAAATGATGCATGCAATGTGGCTTCCTCCAGCTCTGGGGCAGGAAGGAGAGACTCTGGGCCGTGCAATAGCTCTCCCTCTTCTAATACTTTCATAGAATCATATAGTCACAGATGGCTTGGGTTAGAAGGGACTCCAAAGATCATCAAGTTCCAGCCCCCCTGCCACAGGCAGGGCCACCAGACCCCAGGTTGCCCAGTGTCCCATCCAACCAGGTCTTGAACACCTCCAGGAATGGGGCATCCACAGCCTCTCTGGGCAGCCTGTTCCAGTATCTCACCAGTCTCATAGTAATGAACTTCCCCCTGACATCCAACCTAAATCTTCCCTCCTTGAGCTTAAAACCATTTCCCCTTGTCCTATTACTACCTAACCAAGTAAAAAGTTGTTTTCCCTCCTTTTTGTAATCTTCTTTTAAATACTGGGAGGCTGCAGTGAGGTCTCCCCAGAACCTTCTCCAGGCTAAACAAATGAAGCTCCCTCAGGCTGTCTTTGTAGGGGAGGTGCTCCAACCCTCTGATCATCTTTGCGGCCCTCCTCTGAACCCTTTCCAACAGCTCCAACTTCCACTTTATCTAAAATGCCATTGAATTTTTGCACTGCCATAGGCATTACAGTAAGTGCTGTGATGACTGGAGGGAGCTGCTCTGCTGGCCTGACCTGTTGCATTGTTGGAAGCACAGTTGCACCTGGTCTTCAGGGGCCTTTGACCACTGGCCTCACCATGATGAGGCAATGTCCTGGAGAGGAGAAGAGAGCTACATAGTGAAGCTGATGGCAGGAGCTGATGGGAACTCCGGCACAAAGCCAAGGCAGGTGCTTCTGTGAGAATCATGCAGCACTCTGTGAGCAGCTGTCTTCTCTGTCCCTGTCTAAATGTCTTTTCTGCTCCCCACAAGCTGATTCTGAATGAGGTGCTGTGGTCACCCGCTGGGAAAGGGGAACCAGGCAGGGAGAAGTGACTGCCCAGGACTGATGCCAGTGAGCAGAGAACTGGGAATGTTTAGAGTTGCCTGGTTTCTCCTCAGGTCAACTCAGCAATTCAACAGAATGCTAATAAAAGATGTTGATCTTCTGTTCCTGTGACTGGAGTGATAGACAGCCTTTTCCAATGGACACCAGAGTCAGCCAGGCAGTGGTCATGCATGCTGGTTGTACTCATGGAGTAGTTCTTAAGTATGATGGGAAGAGAGTGTGCGAATAGAAAAAAAAATGTACTTTCCTGGAATTATTTTATAGTCTCCAATAGCTCACAACTTAGAGACCACTTGTGGTAGAGGGACACCTGTATTTAACAGCTGTGGCGCATGTTGCAGTTTGACACATGCATTTTCAGGGTGTAAGAATTGGTATCTGTAGGCTCACAGACCCACTGTGGTTTGCAGCGTGCTGGCCTTGTGGCAGACCTGAGAGCTGTGTTGGGATCAGGTGCCCATCACATCTGCACAAACCCACTCAGAGATGGCTCCAGACAGCTTTCACACGTTCACACCAGGAGAGGGGAACAAAGCCTCTGCCTTTCTCATGAGTTCATAAATCAGTATTTTCACCTCAAGAAGATTCCTGTGAGGTCAAAATTGCGAAGGTTGTATGCAACAGTTACTTCTTAACTAGGAAATATCTGTTGTGAATACTTGTGTGCTTGTGTGTGCAAAACCAAACAGGCACAAAAAAGACAAAGTGACAATCTTTAGTGCTTCTCATGGTCAGGGAACACATGTGCTGTATGTAATGGCTGCTGTGCAGTCCCTGTGCTTCGAAGAGCAGGATGCACGTTGGTGCCTCTGGTCAGTGAGGACTGGTTTGTGGAGCTGTCAGTTTTGCTGCTGTGTAGGACTTGTGTTGGGAAACTGTGTGAGCCAGGACAAATAGCTCATTCTTTCAGCTTCTGTGGCTTTCTCTGAGTAAATGGCTTTTCATGTAGACTGATGGTAAACCATATGGATCCATCATACCTGGCTCTACTTTTCTGTCTCCCAAAAGAGCATGAGAGCAGCCAAAGGGGCAAGGGGAAGGCATACGGGTGATGGGCCAATATAGAGCCAGACCTCCACTGCTTTACAATGCCTGTAGAGCTCTTTGGGTGCTGGGAGAAGCTGGACAGAGTCCAAGGGGATTTGTGCATGTCTTCAAGGAATTTGTGGCATCTCCTCACTGCGATAGGGAGAGCTTATCAGGGGTTTCCTTTGGATTCCTTCACGTCTGTGCTGCCAGCAGCCCTCCAGGCTGGGGCAGATGTGAGAAAGCCACTTTGGCCACCCATTTCCCAGGCATTCCATCCCTATGGAGATAGTAAAGACAGATCCCTGGTGGCAGGCATTGCTTGCTACTGGTGTGAGTCATGCCGGCACTGGATGGTGTTTGACACTCTGGTGGGTGTGATATAGGATAACACATTTTCTGCTGCTGGCAACCGGGGGCCTGGGGCTGCTAGGACTACAACTGCATTTAGGTCTGTCTTCGAAACAAATTGGCTCCTTCTTCTTCTCTCTCAGTCTAATCTTCAGTTTCTAATTGAACTGCAGATTCCTCAGAGCTGAGCATAACCAGGCTTCAGGAGACTCTGCCTACATGCCATCCAGACACCTCCCAGCACTTTACAGTGTATTTTATACATGAAAATTAGTTACAGAAACTCTCATTTCTCTGTCCCCAAATGAAATACAGCCTTTGGCAGAAGAAACCAGACTTTATCTCTGTTTGAAGGTGGGGAGTCCTGCAAAATGAATTCAGTTTCTTTGGGTGTAGGTCAAAATGATCTTACTCCCAAATGCATAAAATCTGAGCTGCAATGTGGGCTCTGATAAACATCACCAGTTACTTCCTCACTCCTCATTCAGTTCACCGAGTCTCTCCCTCAGCCTGCATCTTTTCACCTTTAATCTCTGTCTTTCAGAGCATGGGCGTTCACAGGAAAAAGCCAGGTTCCTCTTATCTCCGGCATGATGTTGACCTGTGAACATCGTGGTTTTCCTGGTTGTGTCTTATCTTCAGATTGAAAACAGAACTGAGCTGAAAACTCAGCAGGAGTGTTTGAATCCTCAGAGCTCACAGCTCTCCCCATGGGGCTGGGGGGAACACTGCAGTTGCACTGCAACACTGGGCAGGGGCTGACTGCACACCCAGGGACATGGTGGGAGCCAGACCCTAAACAGGCTGGGGGGATAGGGTGCCCACAGGTGTGTGTCAGGCATGAGCAGTGGCTGGGGGTGACAGCAGATGATGATCTGGCATGATGTTGCCTGAAGTCCTACCTAAGTCTCCCATGGTCATCACTGATACCTGGTACCATGATATCACGATACCATCAGTACAGGTGTCCCCATACTCTTGTTTCACTCTCTGTTAAAACATGAGGTGTCAAAGGCTTTGTGCAGGAGGAAACCTGTGTGGTCACACAAATTGCTATGCTCTACGGCATGTAAAAATGACTCAGCTCTGCTTGCAAAGCCAGACAGAGGGCAGGAGGGGATGGTGGCCCACCATAGCAGAGGGTTAAGTGGGGTGGGGGACAGAACCCTGGTGACCTTTGCTTTGTTGCCCAACAAGTGGGTGAGCAGAACCCCAAACTACTCCCTCCCAGACAGCCATACTCACTCCTTAATGAGCAGTAGGAATCAAATAATTCCTCTCCTGCTGACACAACCACCCCATAGATTATGTCTGGATGAGTGAGCTTTAGCAGTCTGGGGCAGGGAGGCTCTGCTCCCCTGGCAGCATTCTCTTGAAGAGTGAGGAGAAGGGCTGCGTACTGGAGCAAATTCCCACTCATATACAGCCACATCCCTCTGTCTTCAGTTCTCAGCCCTGCCTGCCATGGTAAGACCTGTTCTTATTTTACACAAAGGGGCCCATGAAGAGAATGAAAATAGGTCATGTGACATGTGACCTGTTGGGCAATGATTGCACCTCAAGTGGGAGTCACAAACTGCAGTGGGGAAAGCAGTGACTGGGGTTGGTGATGGAAGTGGGCTGTGCCTCATGGGGAACTGGTTGGAAAAGTCCCTTTAGGACCTTTCTGGAGATGATGGCATTCCTTCGTGCACCTGGTGCAGAAGGCATGGGTGTGCTGATGGCATGTGCGGGGGATGCACTTTCAGCCAGCTGTGAGGCAAGAGACAATGATGTAGAAGGTAGATGCTACGTGGAAGGCCATGAGACTGTTGTCCTGGAGGTGGGAACACTGATAATATCTGGAGAGTAAAGCCATCTGCTGAGAGACCAATACCAGGTATCTCGGTGTCTGCTATCTGCAGAGGAGGAGATGAACCCTAAACATTAGGTGGGATACCATAGAGTGACAGTGCTTCAGGGAATGTCAAGAGGTAGCTGTCGCAGCTCAGGTAGTACAAGTGTTGTACAAGTCTCTTTGAGACCTGGCCATGCCTAATTCAGCTTTTCTGAGGTCAGGGAACATGGTTCAACTTTTGGTCTGCCACTGATGCAGTGTGCATATAGCCTGCATGCAGTCATGGACAAATGGTGCAGCAGCCCCCTCCCATTGAGATCAGGGACCTGTCTTGATTCCTAATGGTACCTGGGGAAGCCTTGGTGCCAGGGCTAACCCTGGCACCTTCCCTTGGTCTGGTGGAGTAGTCAGCTGTTCTCATCCACGGTGAGGAGCTCCTCTGCTGTGCTACCTGCCAGGCTCCTCTTATGCTCTGGGTAGAAGTTAATACTCCACCAGCAGGGCTAATGGACTGGCAGTGTTCCAGCTGTTGATTAGCACAATTAAGAGATAAATGAGCTCCTGAGTGCAGAGGAAATGTGCACTGTCAAACCAAGCGAGAGGAGTTTCTCCTTATGGAAGTGTGACAGCCCTGGAGTCCATGGGGGCTCATCCAAACCAGGGGAGTGGTTGGCCTGGCTCTTCAGCATGATTTGTGTCAACACCAGTACTAAAGGTGGGCCTTGACTGTACCAAAATGCTCTGCTGAGATCTTCCTCTCCAAACTGAGACCTATACTACTAGTGCTGGAAGTGTACCTGCACCAGGAAAGAAAATGGATTTATGTTAGCAGATGGTGGCTTAATGTGTGATGGAAAACTTCGTACTTCTTCAGAGAGCCAACGTTGAGTGAAGTTTCAGCTGGTGAGTAAGTCAAGGTAAGCATCAGGAACAGAATGGACGTTAGAGAGAGCATGCTGTTCTGATAAAACTTACAGGAAAACCTTATGGGATGGTACTTGTAAGAAAAGTTAACTCATGACTGTGTTGGGCTGATGCTGGCACATGAACATGGTTGGAACGTGATTTTGAGAATTTGGCTGGAAGGTAGAAGAAAGTCTCTAATCTTCACAGTGTCAAGGTCTGGTAAAAGGCTTCCACCAGAAGTAGGGGCAAAAAGCCCTTCCATCTGAAATGGAGACAAGTCAGGTCATGAAAGAGAGGAGGTGGTGTTCATACTGGTAGGGGGCTTTTTGATGATCCCAGAGCCCCTTGCCAGCCCTGCAGGTGACTGAAGCCAGGCAAGCACGAAGAAGCCATGCTGGGTGACTGCAGCTCTTCTCCCAGCCCCTGGCTGACTCACCAGGTCACCTCAGCTGGGTGCAGATAGCTGGGGCAGCCCATCTCACCTGGTGCTGTGCACCCCTGCAGGGTCCCCCCTACAGACACCAAGGGATGCCAGCTGCTGGTCTGACTCACAGATTTGGCCTCAGAAGCTTATTTTAGGTGGGGATGGACTGCCTTTTGGAGCTGTCTGTTTTTCTCTGCTCATGATAAAGTGGAGGCTGACAGGTGCACCCATTTTGGTTTTGTGTGATGGTACTCTGCCCTAAGGGACTTACAGAAGGGTTTCATATTTTCATTTCATTAGCGGACTACCTTCATTTCATGTATGCAGATGTATTAAAACAGAACAAAACAAAACTAAAAGATTCTCACATATTCAGAATCTGGCAGAGGAACCCCTCCAAACACTTCTAGGTGAAAAATTAATGCCTCAATGCCATCTTGTGGAATGAGTCATGTAAGAGGGCACGCAGTGGTGAGAGGCACATCCAATACCACTGTGGTTGGCGATGCCAGTCCAGAAGAATGCTGGAGTTTTAGTGGAGTTGCTGGCAATTTCAGTGATTGTACTGTAAATACTATCACTACACCAAACCGTGATTGTTTTTTTCTCTGATAAGAGTCCAAGTCCATGGGAGACCAGCATTCCCAAAAACATTTCCTCATCTTTCAGCACGAATTAGAATATATGGGTGCCTATAGTTAAGGCTTGAATACAGGAGAAAAGCTTTTCAGAGACGTAGCACCTGTCTTGCTGTAAGGGGAAGAAGTCTGCTGGAAGGACAATCTGGGGGTCAGACGTGAAGTTGCAGGTCTGGCTGTGGGTATGGACTGACTTGACCCCCTTCCATCTGAGAAATGCTGTGAGATCTCCAGGGCTTACTCCAGTACATGGGGCCCTTCCCTGCTGCAAGCCAATCACCTGCAGAAGTGAGAGGAGAAGCGACTTCCCAGGTTCTTTCTTACAGATGCTCAGTCCTACAAGTGAGAGAATAGATCATGAACTTTTGCAGTGTGGTATTGCAGAGCGGAGGACAGTGTGGGCTGAGCACTGTGTTCCCATCAGGGCAGCTGCTGGTGGCTCTTCCAGAGCATCCCTTATAGAAAGACACTGAGAAGCTGCAGGTTAAGAGAAAGGCGGAGAAAACCAACCAAAAGTCAGACACAGCTCACAGGAAAAGGTACTGAGACTTCAGTGTGTTTGAAAGAACACAAAGCAAAGGGTGATTGTCAGGGTTTTAAAGCCCACTGACAGGAAGAGCAATTGGTAGGCAGGGGAATAAGCAGAGGGAAATCAGAGGTAGAGTGGGAAACAGGAGTGTGAGTGCTCTGCTCTGGCAGATGGTGAGGCTGGAGGTGCCCACCCCTTAGTCTTGCAGACCGCTCTCTCCTGGCCCCATACAGAGCACAGGCAGGGGCTGTTGGGTGGCTCTCTGGTGGCACTGCTGGAGCCATGGACATGGGTGTGCACAGGGAGAGCAAATGTTCAACCTGATGCAACACCCAAGGTGTTGTGCTTTGCCGAGACAGAGGCAGAAGTGCACATCAGCTCCGGGCAGAGCATCCTCACCACAGACTGGGCATGCACCCAGCCATCCTGCCAAGCACCAGCAAATAGACCTAATCTGTCCTGTTGAGGAAAATGGCACCAAACCATCAGCTCGGGGGTTATAGTGGAGAGTACCACCACAGTTCCTGCTCAGCACTGTCCCTGGAGTTGTTCAGGAAATGTTTAGATGTTGCACTAAGGGACATGGTGCTGTGGGGAAATATTCGTGGTAGGCAGATGGTTGGACTGTATGACCTTGGAGGTCTTTTCCAACCTCGGTGATTCTATGATTCTAAGGCCACAGAGAAAGAGTCTTAGGAGCACACCAATCTACAGCTCCATTGCTTGGGAGATGGGCAGAGACTCAAGAGATCGCAGCATTCTGCTGGCAGAACCATTGCATACTCACCATTTAGTTTTAAAAGGATGGCGTCTGTGTGTGGAAGTACTGAAGCTTGCAGCTACTTTATTGGCTTGTTCATCTTTAACCAAATGAATGAAGGTGTTGGGGGTGAAGGGAGGGTGCCAAGTTTCAAAGGGTAACAGCTCAGTGCAATGAAGTGTGCTGTCACAACAGGATCTTCTGTACGGTTGCAGGCTGGAGCCAGAGAGCAAAATGCTGGAGAAGATTCAGAAGATGCTGACAATCCGTAGCAGCTCCATCAGGGAGCTGCTGGCAGAAGCACTGGGGATGTACATACTGATGGTAAGGAGGATGTGTGCCCAGATGTGTGTATGTGAGCAGCACAAGTGAGGGCAGCATCTGCAGCAGAAACCTGCAAGGTCTGAGGTTTCCTCTCACATCCTCAGGGCTGCTCAGCAACAGGCTGTTACTCTCTGGTGATGCTGCAGTTGATGCTGATGCTTTTCTTCAAGCCATGCTGGAAAGAATGGGGTGGTCTGGGCAGGTGCCTGCAGGACGTGGCCTGCAGCCAGGATTCTGCTTATAGTTGTTACATGCTGGCAAATGAATGGTGCTTATTTCAAATCATACAAAAGCTCTCCTCTTGCTTGAGGCACCTGTAGCACACAGGAAAAGTGAAGTGATTTTGAGTTTTTGGGCTGCTTGGAGGTGCTTCAGGGAAGTGGGTGAGGAAGGCAGGGTGAGGCTTTGCAGTCAGAATTGATCTCTGTTAGCAGTGATGCACACATCAAGTTTAGAGCCTATGTGCATTATAGCAACACAGCAGAACAAGATCCCCTCTCTGCAAGGGTCTGGTGCCAATTTACCACACCTGGTCTTCACCTGTAGCACTTCTGGTTTGAGAGCAGCACTTTGGGCCAGATAGAGGATGGGGGATAATCCAAGTAACTCATGCTTTAGAATATTTGTATATGACGAAGAGAAGATTAGTGTGAGCATAGGGGCCCTCAGACACACCTGTCCTCACAGATTTAATTCCTTATTTCCAGTGGCAATGACTATATATGCAAAGGATGCTTTCTTCTCATCACATCTTACTGCACGTCCTGCCCCTGGAAGTTCACTCCTGCCACACAGGTAGTTTTGCACACATTGGAAGTCAGAGTACAGACTCCTGTGACTCACCAGCTGAGCTGAGCAAACCATTTCCCTTTCCCGTCCCTTTCTTCTTTTTGGTGGCTGGACACCCCAAGTCATAAGGAACAAGTCTGAGGGGCCCTGTCAGGGCATTCAGTGTAGGGAGGAGACTATCCTTTACACTAGCACAGTCCAAGGGAGATTTTGGAGATTTCAGCCCATGCTAGCTCTTTCCTCACTGAGCCCCATAAGGGAACAGAGCAGGAGGAGGGATGCTGCACACTGTCCCCATCAAGGACTGGTGACAAACAGCATCCAGCATCTGAATGCAGCACCCAGCATCTGACCCTTCAGCAACTCCATGGCCCTCGGTGCAGCTGGAAATGGGCTGGTTGCATCCCTGGGTTTTGCTGGCAGGATAGTATACAGATAAGGACTCTTTTAATGAACGAGTGATTTTCCTAAAGGAGGGAGCAAGGCATCAGGAGTAAATGGCATGAAGAATGGAGATGCAGGAAAAAGGTCTATTTTGTGTCTGTGAGAATAGGTGACCAGAGGTTTGGGTCTGTGCTGAAAAATAGATTCTCCATCCTGTCCTGACTTTTATTTGTTTATTTTTTTCCCCAGGATAGTGTTGTTGAGTGCTAATAGCCAGGGCTCCTGGCCTGCCCTCCTTGCACTGCATACCATCCTGCCAAACCTGAGCTTTGTGCATTTGGCTTCTGGTTTTGGATCTGGCTTTGGAAAAACTCAGAAATGAGTCGGCAGAGTTTTTGTAAGGATTTTGCAGTTGCTGAGGGACATCAAAGATACTGCTTTTTTGGGGTTTTGCTGAGGCAGGCTGAGAGAAGGTCCCACGCTGAGGCTGCAGCTCCATGCAGAACAAAGTGTGGTCTGTGTATACAAGAGAGATAAGAGCAGAGTCTCTGGAGGGTAGTGGATTTGGGAGATGTCTGAAAGGAAGAGCAGACACATGAGATAAAATTTGAATCCATGCACAGCAGCCAGGAAAGATTCAAAGCAGGACAGGCCAGAGCAGAAGTTAGATGGTACAGGGTATGCTTTCCAAGTCCTGAGAGGCTGGAGATGCAGAGACCTCAAGAGAAGCTTTGTCCTTCTCCAGATCTGAGTATTACAACAGTGCAAGAACTGATTTTTCCAACCTCTGACCACAATGAATGAGTGAAACAGAATTTATCTTAAGGCCAGAGCAATTTCTTAAATATGTCCTTTCCTGCTGGAGAGTGCTTGCATTTCTTTTTAATTTATTTTCCAGTTTCCTTTTAGTCACTACAAAAATACTGAAACTGACTGTTTTCAAAGTGAAAAGTACGTATGTCAGAAACTTCAACTGGAATTCATTTCCTAGTTTTTGGCTGAAGAAGGTTACCAAAATTAGAGTTGAGTTTGGCAAACAGCTGTGTGTTGCCTAAACTACTTTTTCTGGTCAAGAAACTGCACACCAGGAAAAGAAAGATGACAAGAACTTGCCCACTCTCCTTCCCCCCATACGGCAGAGGCCGCTGTCTTGGGGTGGCTGTAGTGAAGGTCCCCAGGCTCATATCCCTTGTGCTGCAAACACAACGCGCCACCGTGTGTGCACTTTGGACATCATGTCTGGGTTTTGTTTCCTAATACCAAGTGAAGACCAGAGCATGTGGTTTGGTATGATGGAACATGCACCAGTAAAGGGTACTCAAGCTCCTGCTCAGTTTTTGGAGAGGAGGGGTCATTTTCACTCGATCTCCTGGCCACTGGCACCTTAAACTTTTCCCATCTTTGAAGGATTATTGGTATTGCAGAAAAAGTGGTAAGGACACTCAGTCCACCATGGCAATAACATTAACACCCCTTTCCCTCTTTATTTTCTATGCACTAGGTCTTGGGCTTATCCTCTGCGGCACAAACAGTATTAGGAAAAGGAGAATTTGGGCAGTATCTGAGTATCAATTTGGGATTTGGCATTGGGGTCACCATGGGGATCCATGCAGCTGGAGGCATCTCTGGTAAGACACTTGAGCATAGTCTCTATGTTCCTAAAGGCCACAGGTGCCAGGGACAGCAGGAGTGGTTGAAGAGCAGTGGGTGATGGCACAGCATGGAGGGGCTCTGGCCTCGCCTGCAAAAAATTCAATCCTTCAGCCCCAGAGAAGAAGAGCAGAACAGGTGTGGTGAACCGTAGCTGTCATGGGGTCAGCCTTGTGATCCAGTGATCACAGCCAAGTCCTTGGTGGGGAGGTGGCTCTGAAGGGGTCACAACGCACAGCCAGGTCAGGAGCAGCAGAGGACAGAGCAGCCCTTGTGTACTGACAGTATGCTGACTCCAAACATGTGTTCTGGGTTGAGTGGGAGGGTGCATGGGTTGATGGTCCAGGTGAGGTTCCTGTAGCTTTTCTGTAACTCAGCTGTCAGAGCCAGGGTTACAGGGCTGCCCAGTATGAAGACTAAACAGGGCACAGGCAACCAAGCAATCAGGGTGGCTTGGGGGTGAAGAGCGGGACTGCAGAGAAAGGTGTTGTTCATGGGAGGAATTAGAACCCACTGTTTGCTCAGGGCTCTGCCAAAGCAGGGCAGAATATGCCCTGGGTATTCCTGGGACTTCCTGATGGATGGTGGGGATGGGCAGAGGCAAATGGGGCAGGAGAATGAGAGAGACGCAGCCATCGCCTCTCTTGCAGTCAGCGGAGTCACATTTCAGTGGCGCCCACATTAGGCACTTGGGTTACGCCATCAGAACATGGCCCAAGAGATTAGGAGATCTGGAAGCATGCTGCCAACATGACCCATGGGGAAGTAAATCATTTATTGCAAGTGAAAGCTTACTGTTGATGTTGCAACAAGGAATAGTATGGAAATTTTCTCCTTATCACCCACACCAGACACTCCCCCTGCAAACTTAGGGGGTGGTGTTTCAGGAAATGGTGTTTCGGGGCCATAGGGTGATATCTTTCACATGACAGAGCATTACCTCTGACTTGTGCAATTTCTGCATTCATTTGCACCAAGTTAAGTGATTAAAGGCTCTAGTGGGCAGAAAATTAAGACAAGTAAGTCCTTGCTCTTGAACTGCTGGATCACAGAGGCGTCCAAGGACACAGAGGTGTCTAAGACTAGGGGTAACTTTGAAAGAAATCTCTTTTCCGTGCAGAGAGTCAGCTTTAAGTCTCCCTAAGAAGCTTTGGAGACATGCTGGGAGAAGTGGGCTGAGCAAAGGTCTCAGCTCAGCCAGTAACAGGGTGGCACTGGGGCCAGTAAGGGCTCCTGGACACTGTGCTTAGGCTTCATTTGTGTCACAAGATGCTTCTTGTGACCCCTGAAGTGGCTTGTCATCCACACAGAGGACCAGAGAAGTCTGAAGAAAAAGAGATCTCCCCCCATTTCTGTTGCGGCTGTGGGATGGCAGCAGGTGGTACATGCACTTTACCTCACTCCGTCCTGCACTGTTGCATTGGTCTGGATCTTACCCCTTTCCAAATCCATGGAAGGAGAAAGCTACATGCTGAAAGTTGTAAGGAAATGCAGTCCAGTCTCCTACTATGGAAGGACTGTGTCTGCTTCAGACCTGTGGCTGTAACCATGGTCTGCAGAAGTGACCATCCTAGAAGCTCCTTGCTGCAGTGACTTCCAAGAGCTAAGTCCTGCTGACAACTCTATGCAGGATTTGCTTTGCAAATATGATTGATTCTGCAGTGCCTCATTACCTTGCTGCCAAATGTGCTAACGGCCCAAAGCTCCACATCAGCTGGAGAGATCAGATCTGTCAGGATCAGATATTTTCAGATGTTTTCAATACAGCTCACCTACCTGTAGCCTGGGGGTGATGAGTCTAAGGTTTGGGATCTCTTTAACTTGAACCAAGGGAAGTTCCTAAAGGAGAGGACCAAGAAAGCTGCCTTTGACAGGTGAGATGACTGACTCTCTGGAGGCAACCTGTGCTCTCCAGAGAGCTGAGTAAAGGATGCCTAACTCCAAAAGAACTGACACTAGGGAATCCCTCCTTGCATCACTCAGCTGCCAAAGGAAAAGGGTGAGTTTTGCATTTGTACAGGAGGGGCACGATGCCCTGTAGAGTCTTGGTGCTTGCTGTTCTGGAGCAAGGTCTGAGTCTCTGCTCTGGGATGTGGGGTATGGGGCATGCTCCAAATCAGGTGCAATAGGGCCAATGCATCTCCCCTCTGTGATTTTGCAGGAGCTCATCTGAATGCTGCCATCACACTCACACATTGCATTTTTGGAAACCTCCCTTGGAGAAAACTTCCAGCTTATCTGCTTGGCCAGTTCTTGGGCTCCTTTCTGGCAGCAGCCACCATCTTTGGACTCTACTATGGTATGGTTGTGTCTGTATCACAGGGGTTACTGTGGGCACTTTTTCAGTCTCAACTCACAGTTCATCAAAAATGTTTCCTGCTACAGCACCCAGTGTGATGTCTGGGTGGCAATCATGACCTCTTGGATCATGGGCGAGACCTTTATGGCTCAAGGCCAAGGCAGGGCCCAGGTATCTCTGGAAAGGGTGTTTCTGGAGAACACCTCTCCTTTTGCATGGGGCAACTCATGTCTATGAGCAGAGGACCCAACACTGGTTGGTTCCAGCATGCCTCACTTTCTGAGATGCGGGGGAACGGAGGCCGCTCAGTGCACCCAGAGCATCCAGTCCAGTGTCTCTGAGAAGGGGCAGGGAGTTGGCCGGCATAAAGAAACAGCTGCAGGCTAAAGTCTGTGGTGACAGATATCACTGAGATTGTGTCCTTCAAGGGGTGTGTTGATTCCATCCTATCTATCTCTCATTGCCTCTCTTTGCTGACTGCAGTGGGTGGACTTACGAACACGCCATGTGCGATGAACTCTGTGCTGGCCACTGTCCTTATTCCTGTAATTCTCAACTCTCCTAGATGCACTGCATGATTACACCAACGGGAATTTTACGGTGACAGGACCAACTGCCACAGCATCGATCTTCTCCACTTACCCTTCTCCCTATATGTCCTTATCGGGGAGCTTTTTCACAGAGGTTAGTGGGGACAGCTGTGGTGTACTGGGAAAAGTTGGGTGGTAGCAGGCCCTAATGCAGGTCTGGGCAAGGGAGTCAGCTCTACCTGTGCAGACACAGTCACCACCTCTGCTACAAGCAGCCCACTGTCCAGGCAGATGCCTGAGTGGTAGTGTCCAAAGCTTCCTGAGGGCTGAGCAAACAGCACAGAAACATGGGGGTGGAGGCCTAAACTGTCTGGGTCAAGGGATCAACAAGCTTCTGCTTTTGTTTTTGAGCTGAGGACACTGTGCCTGGACAGTCAGGAGGATGGTAAGAGCTGGAGATCCTGCATATAACCATCTGACTGCTCTGTCTCCTGTGAGTGTGCAGTTGCCTTGCTGCACAAGAAACTAAGTGAAAATGAAAACATGCTACCCAGAGCTACAGGGTTCTTGCTCTAGTGGTATCTCTGCAAGCAGTCCAAGGTCCTCCAGGGGCATTTTCTGAAGCAGATAGAGACAGGAGTCATCATCCCTATATAAACAACTGCCACTGATGTCTTAAGCACTGCAGATCTATGATTGCCAACAATGTGTAGTCTCAGACAGGATATTCTGTTTCCCAGATAAGAATCCATTATCTACCTTCAGTTCTAACAGGGTGGATGCAGCAAGCTATATAATCCATAAGTCCTGCTAGGAATGATGAGATTTGTCTTGTTATTTGTTTGTTATGGCTCCGTGTCTGTAGAACAAAAGGTACTTTAAATAACCTATGCCCCTAACTTGAAAGACAGAGGGTGCTGACAGTTCTGAGAAGTCTGTGTCAGTTCTAGAATATTTTTGTTGTTGATGTGGACACATTTTCACTGGGAAATGACTTGTTTTCAGAGTCACTTATGAGGATGGAATAACATTAGGATCCCTTATGACTTGATCATCCTACCTGCTCAGTCTGGGAAGTCTCTCTTTGCTGAGTGGGATTCTCCTGCCTTTGCTGCTCTCTCTCCTCACTTGTTTCCTTTTTCCTGCTCCTGCAGTTTATAGCAACGGTGATGTTGTTCTTGGGCATTCTGGTCATCCATGATGAGAAAAATAACGGAGCCCTGAAAGGCACACACGCTCTGCTCACGGGCATCCTGGTTCTGGGCATTGGTATGGGGATGGGGATGAATACAGGCTATGCCATAAATCCCTCCCGGGACCTGCCACCGAGAATCTTCACAGCAATTGCTGGCTGGGGAGTGGATGTCTTCAGGTAAGTGACTTGGTTTCACACTGTACAGCTCTCTAGGAATCAGAAAAGCCCAAGATAACATAGTCATGGAGCCTGTGTACAACTGGAGTGGAAGGCTGGTTCCCAGTGTATTAAGAGTCTTGTGTTAAACAATTTTCCTTGGAACGAGTGCCCCTCAAGTGGGCTCTCCTTTCCAGAGCGCAAATATCATGCATAGAGAAGCCCTATGCATTCTGTACACATAATCTGGGATATGCAATTCTCCAGTATAGGATTTACCTTGAGATTTGGATGTCCCGTTTAAAAACCAGGAACAATCTACCTCTTAGCTAGAGATTGAGCTGGTTATTGCAGTGATTGGAGAGACGATGATTTGGCTCACCAGAAAGCAAGTACTTGCAGCTGGATTGCTGAACAGCTTTCCTAAATTTAGTCTGAGTCTACTCTACTTTCCAGAATCTACTAAGATGGTTTCACGCCAGCTTTTTCCATGGTGAAGGCATTAGCAGAGTCTCTGTCCTGTCTCAGCCGCTCATTTTCATGAAGCTGAGCCAGTTTCCCAGGCTAATAGCAAAAGTTACCTTCCTTCCCACTATTATATTGATGGATACAGAATGTGTCTAAGCCATCTGGACGGTTGAATGTGTGAAATGGTACCAGATAGCTCTGCTCAAAAGGCTCACCCCTAGCACTCAGTTCACCTCATAGCAGCAGGGCAGCAGTTCCTGTGTAGCTCACTGGATACCTCTTCTGTATTTCATTTTAGGGCTGGAAATTACTGGTGGTGGGTGCCACTCGTAGCTCCGACACTGGGAAGTCTTGCAGGTGGTTTAATCCACAAACTCTTGATTGATATTCACAATCAACCTGTCCTGGAGCATGGAAATGAGAAAGGACAGACAGTTGTTGAGAGTTCCACATTGTGATGGCCACGTACTCCCAGGAAACATCCTGACAGCAAAGCCTAGGTGGGCACATGCACTGACAGCTGAAGAGTAACCAAATGGGTAAGGGCATGTGCAACGGCACTGCTGAGGTGCATGCTTTTCTTACTCTGCAGGTGGATAAATGAGAGAGTAGCTTAAAATAAATCTGTTCTGCTTAACCAGACAAACAGGGTCTCTGAGACACTGGACAGACCTGAGAAGGGCTAGACCCGTCTATGAACTGAAGAAATTATTCAGTCTTTCTGAGTCAAAATCTGCCCCCAAAAATCACATTGTGGAGATGCAAGACTCCAGTTATCTGCAAGTTCATTGCAATCAAATATAAGATTCAACATGGCTGGAATAAAAATCAGACAAGTGAAAATCAGGGAATACCTACACTGTTGCAGAAACAAAGAAGTTTTGATCTGGAATATTCTGCTAAAAAATAGTAGATATTACACTGATGAATCAGGGGCTCAGATTTGCTTCGATTTGCTGATCTGCCACCGTAACTATTATCCTGTTTGTCAGAGCACAGAGAATCAGAAAATGGCTTGGGTTGGAGGGAACCCTGAAGATCATCTAGTTCCAGCCGCCTGCAGTGGGCAATGGGCAGGGTTGCCAACCACTAAATCAGGCTGCCAAAGGCCCCATTCAACCTGGCCTTGAGTGTTTGTCGAGAAAAGCAAGGACAGAAAGAAACTGTCTGGAAGGTTTTCCTTGCTGGACATAGCCTCACTGGAACAGGCTAGATGTTTTGCACTATGCAGGTGTGATGGAGTCATATGTGCTATTACTGATGGGTTAGACTTTAATTACAACCTTATGAGGGGATTCAGACAACTTCTGTGGCATCATCTCCAAATGTAAAAAAAAACTTGATTCTCCACTTTGATTGTAAGAGAAACATGGGAATACACCACTGTGCTGCTGCATTAACTATGCAACATACATCTGAATGAGGAAATGGGCAAGCAGTAGCCTTGCAAATCTGTAGCACCGTTGGACTAAAAGTACAACACTATCAGCAGCATCAGCCTATCTCCAGACTGGGTGATAAGGCAAAATTTCTGGGAGATGCTTGAGCAAGTGTGGTACATATGTCAGGGATATGACTGCGGTACAAGGGCTGGGTACTACAGAGACACAATACAGGGCTCTACAAGGTTAGGAACTGACAGATCATCACTGTTATCATAGAATCATAGAATCATAGAATTGCTCAGGTTGGAAGGGACCTCAAGGATCATCAAGTCCAACCGCAGCCTAACCATAGTACCCTAACTCTAACAACCCTCTGCTAAATCATGTCTCTGAGCACCACGTCCAAATGGCTCTTGAACACATCCAGGGATGGTGACTCAACCACCTCCCTGGGGAGCCTATTCCAGAGCTTAACAACCCTTTCTG
>PPHD01010267.1:0-19797 GCA_002909625.1 Bambusicola thoracicus
AGTACACATACACACACATATAGGTATTCTGGGGATAAATAACTAGAAGATTCAACTACAGATGGAGAATATTTCAGCCTTCTTGACACTATGGAGAGAAGAGCTGCACCAAATAATCTTGGGAGTGCGAAAACAAGGCAGTACAGAAAGACTGGGGAAGAGAGATAAGCCTCCTGACAGTAACCAAGTAAGACTTGTTGGATAAAGAAGAGTTGAATCATTTAGATGATTGCTAAGGCTAAAGTTTACAGCAGAAGCCAAACTCCAGGCTAAGCTGATGTTCCTCACTCTCTGCTGCCTAGCATCAGTTTGTAACCACAACCATAATGACGACAATCCTGATTCTTTATTTTTGGACACAAAGCACTATAGCCTGCATTTCAAGAGGTTCACCAGCTTTTACCTATACTCTCAATTCCATTTGACTCATTCAGCCCATGATTATCAGTAAGGGCTGCTTCAAAACACAGCTTTGAAAACAAGGGCAATTATCACCTCACCTGCTTCTTTTTGTTATTAGAAACATCAACTCCATTCATTCATTACTCAGCTCAACTGCAATTTGTAGCAGGGAGTAAAAGGAGACAAGGAAAAAATTGTTTTATATAAAAAGATATTTTAGAGTGCTGTTTTTAAAGCATAGAAGGAATAAATTTCATTTTCCCTGTTCATATTTAAGTGTTTAAACAGTAAGCTTGACCCTTGCTTTAAAGCATTACAACTTCTGCAATGATTTCTCAGTGGTATGGTAGACCTACAGAGTCACAGTCCTACTGTAATCTTTAAAAAGCAATTATTTTTTAAAAAGATTTTTTTTTTCCATTTTATATACCTTCTGCTTTGTGAAAGACTGGAAACATGGCATCCCAAATGCATACTCTCAGCTGGTGAGCAGTCTTTATTGAAAGAAATAGGATACTTTTAGAATATTATCTAGTTAAGGATTTTGAAATCTTTTAGTAACACTAATTAAATAATTCTCTAAACACCTCACTTAAGGTACGATTATCAGTCCCACCTTTTAGTAAAGTGGATTGTAAAACCTCAGATATTAAGCCAGTGAATACAGTGAGCAAAGACTTCTTGCTTCTCAACACTTTCAATTTTATTATTTCTAACTGTTCTTTTGTCACTGTGCCGTACAACATCCCACTGGCTCACAGGGTGCTGAGGAGAACTTTGCCTTTCATACAATGGAAATTCCAAAAAAAAAAAAATCACAGTTATTTGTACATAAATGTTTTGAGGTCAACTTATGAGTAGTTTCAAAAAAGTTTCAGTTTTACCAAAAAAAGTTTGTCAAGGTCCTCTTCAATACGGAATGATAGAACACTTAAACTGCCTGCTCCCATGCTTTTCCTTAGTGTACTTCCTTAATGCTTTGGGCTAGCAATCATGAGGGGCCATGTCTAGAGGTGATGGTCACCTTTGTTTGTAGATGACCACCATAAGTTGTAGCCGTCCTATCCTTCCAGATGAGTGTGTGGCTATGCTATTGTGTCTGTAGATGTCCCAGCAAGCGTTTGGCAGCTGTTGGGTTTCACAGACTGCCAGGAACAGATATTTTTCCTCACTCCAGCCAGTGAAAAACCACTGAAAATCAGTGGACTAGACGAAACAGAAATCTTCTCAATAAAATACCTTAGATCATTGATTTATCTTCTGTTTTCATCTCTGCTTTGCTGGTTTAGATATTACTTCTCTCACAATGAACCACATTCCCAAATAACCATCTGGAAGTAACTACGCTCTCTACCCATCTTTCCCCCCGCAGGTTGAGAAAAAGGATGCGTCTACCAACAGCAGTGAAGACTACATGAGATATAGAAGAGTTAAACTGGTTCACTCTAAGCCCCTCCAGTGTGCTACCAGCCTGCAAAGAATAAAAAGAGGGAGCGAGAGACTGTTAAATTTTCCCAGTAATCTGATGACTACAGAGGGAGACAGACAGAGAGAGTTCACTTGTTTAATTTTCTAGCCAGCAGCTACAAGAGTGCTTCTATTAGGAGATATGAAAAGAGACAAAGAGATATAATAACTATAGATTGGCTTTGTTGTCCAGAAGTTCTAACTATGCTGGGGGGATGATGAAGTACAGAGGCATGCTCCCAAGCAGTATTTTTTTACTTTAATATCATCATTTTGGTGCATCTCTAGCTGCACATTCACTTAACACCGAATGAAAATAAAGGTTTTAACATATCACTGCCTGGCTAGATAGCTGAAATGAAAGCTGAAAAAATACATTGACCTTGCATTATTCTCCTTTGCATTCACTTTGTGAGATTCAGATTCAAATTTTGTCTGCCCAGTGTTTCAAATAGAAACCCTCCTAGAAACTTTTCTTCAACAGATACATTTGCTTCATCTTATCTTCAATCTGTCTTTTATTCCTTATTAGAAAAGATGGGTATACGTCACCCTGTTTTATATTCTGTCCAGTCCACTGTCATTAGATTTATCTCAAATTTATTTGTAAAATCCCTTACCCATGCTTTTCTTCTTGTACTAATTCATTCTAAGCAGTACACTACACATCACCTGTCTCTTTCATTCATTCTTAAACAGAAAAAGTACTGTTTTTCAAAGCACAAGCATTTGAGAATTATGCATTTTCACATTTCTCATCCAAGATCGTTTTGTTCTCCCTTACCGCCTCCCTCTTCTCCTGAGTGCTTGACTTGATAAAAATAAAAATGCCTTAAGCAAATCCTTTCATAACCTTATATAATGGGATGGTTAGACCAGAGTTCCTGACATGAAACAACACATTTCTAGGAATGGGTGTGTGCCTTAAAGCAAGAAACTGGGCAGGAATGGGTATCCTGGAAACATTCCTGTTTTCAGGAGCTAACTAACCTCCACTTAAAACACAGCAATTTGACTTTACTTCTACGAGGTTCTGACCTTCGGAGATAGAAGTTCTTACAAATTTATGTTTCAGCCAATAGCCATTGTTACAAAATTTTTCTCCTTCCTTTAGATAGGAATTTAAAAAGAAGGTGATTTAATTTAAATAAAAATCAGAGATAAACTAGTAAGAGGGAACTGGCATTATTTCATTATTTTCTGATACTTTCATATGATTTTGCTCTCATTCTGCACTAGTGTTAAATTACTGACACTCACAGTACTATATCAAGAGTGAGGTTTCACTATTTTCAGTTAGTTAAGTATGCTACATTAAGCCAGTGGTCACCTAAGATTTCACTGTTACACTGCACAGTTCAGAGATCTTCATTGACAGCCACTATAGAACATAAATCCGGCTCGTTACAGGTTCCAAATGTTGTGGTTTTGCTGATTTAGGTCCACAGAGAGATCTTGGACAAGCCAATCCGATTTTTAAGCATTGCTGAGTTCCTTAACCTCCCACTCATCTGCTGCCAAGTCCTGAATCTTATTTACCTATACAGTATTTGACTTTTTCACCAGGAGCAATCGAAAACTCCATCAAGAATGCCATCTAACCAAATAGTTTGGGCATTGTTCTTAGATCACGATTAAAAAAAAAAGTTTAAGCCTTTACTCCAGATCAAAGAAAATAAAGATTTGAAAACTGTTCACTGAATCTCAGGAGTATGGTCCAAATGCAAGTGCTTAGTTTGCAGGGTGCATTTGTTTCTGTACATGAAATTCCTCACAGAGGAGGTCTAATCCAGCATTAGGTGTTGAGTTCCACTGTGGGTAGAAACCTTGAGAGCCCCCAGTCCCTCAGAGCAGAATTTAGTCTGGCACTTCTCCTTGCCTGATGAGTGATTTATGCAATACTAAAGCTTGATGGTTTCTGAGGGTCCAGTTTCTAGGTTCCTCACTCCTTGTGAGTTATGCGCTGCTTGTGACATTTCACATTGCGGCTGAAAATTTCTCTAAACTGCTAGGCTCCTAAAAATTATATGTTGCATGACCCAGATCCCTTTATGGATCCAGCCCCCAGTTCACTACATATTCCCACATTAAGCCTAAGCTCATCCTTATATACTTGCTGCTCACTGCTAGCTGCCTATGACATATAGCTGAGGTCATTCTAATTCCCTCTAGTATAAGGTAGGGGATACACATGCAGGAAGTAGTTCATTATGGTATTATAATCATGCCCTGCTTATACCCCAAAGTCACTCAGTTCCATTAAAGGCCATGAGAGTGATTGTGAACTGAATCCTGAAGTGAGTAAGTAGCACTATTTGGAGAGAAGGTCGATGAGGTCATGGTGGTATTCATGGTGATGGGAGGCCTCATGAATTCACCTATTATTTTCAATTTCATTCCTTTCTCAGAATCTTTCTGAGCTTTAAATAATTACAGTCAGTGATGCTACTTGTTTAGGGTTTTCTTCCATTTACTAATCCACATTCTTATTCTTAATTTTCCATAAATTCAAATATTTTATATTATATACAGGCTAAGCAGCTGGGCATAAATTAGTAAATCAGAAAAGATTTGAAAGAATGTCACAAGTCTTTCTATACCATGAGTACAGCAATAACTGCAAGGACTGTCCAGTATAATCATTAGTATTTTCTTCTTTAAGCTCAGGAAAATATGTATATGAGTTCTGAAGGATATTGCCTAGAGGCTATGAAATCAGAGAAGACAGTCACACAGACAAGGAAATATTAGAAGTATTTTGACACTTACTTGTTTATTGTGTGAGTGATTTGTATAAATGTTTTGCAAGATATGCATGATAGTAGCAATCCTAGTGGCTGTATGCACCAGTGAGTGCTCCCAGTTATTCCACAATTGGGTATTAAGCAGTGATACTTCAGGTTAAGAGGTGGAGGGAACTACTAAAGAAATCGCACAGTCAATCTAAACAACTCTTACTCATCTACTTAGGTTCAACTTGGGCTCCATGACCAGGATACAAATTTGCACCAATCTAAATTCTTTTCTGAACAGACTTATGGAAGAAAAGAAAATAAACTGAACTTAAAATCAGATTTTCTTCCTTTTGTGTGAGAAAGGAGATTTTCCTAAGAGAAGGAGACACATTTGGAAAGACTGTCCTCCTTTCTAACCTCATTCATCTTTTCTTCTTCAGACATACAGTACAAGAGAAGAGGAACAAAGCAGGCTCAGTCTTTGAAATTACTTTTGGCAGTTGTGCAATGTGAAAAAAACAAAATGGAAAAGTAAAAATCAAATACGTCACTTCCCTCCTGGAAGGATTCGTATTTTGCATGCTCAGATCCCTTTTAAATACCTTCATATCTGCAATTCAGTATTTCAGTGAGAAAAGCTGGAAAACTAGTTCCTAAGTATAGAGTCCAGAGGAACACTGTGTTGATCAGCTTAACTATCAAATTTGTACACAGGAAGAAAATACAATCCAGTTTCAAAAAAGTGACATGCAGAATCTACAGGATAGTACATGGCAACATTAATAAATGCTGTAAGACATGATATGAAAAAAAGACACCTTAGTCAAGGATAGTAGAGAAGAAGATCTGGCAGAGAATCTTAAAGACTAACTTGATCAATGTTGATTTAATTCAGTGACCAGCAGTCAAGAAGTCTTTGTAGACTATAGTTGGCACTGTAGTTAGGCTTCATAGTTAGTATACTTAATTTTTATGACATTTAATGTTTATGGATGCAAGTGGTCAAGACTTCAATTTCATGTCTTGTGGAACCTGGTACAAGACAAAGGTCCTAACACCATATCTTTGCACTTATCCAGTACCATCTCTTAAACAGAAGCATTCCCTGACAGACTGCCACTTAAGTATTGGACTAATCCAACACAACTTCACTCATGAGTACTGACAAGATCAAAGTATAAACTGATATTGTCAGTTTCTTACTATTACTGTTATTATTATTACACCATCACTCTAATTTCCCAATCATAAACAGAGATCCATTGTGTGCATAAAATAATGTCCATAACTCAAGGGCTTTCTAAATAAAATTAGGAATTAGACAGGCACTGAAAATGTTCTAATTAGTGCCAACAAAAATGATGTGGTACCATAATTGTTATCTGCATCCTTGTTTGCCACTAAAATGTCATCATTTGCCAACAATAACCTCACTGTATTATTCAACAGGATCCTACACTGTTCTTACAATATGAAATAATTAGGGTTGATGTAATCTGGGGAAGAATGTTCCTCCATATCAGCCAACTAGTCCTCTCTTTCCCACATTAGCCCCATTCCTAGTTGAGACATCCAAAGTCACTTGATTGAATGGACCAAACACTAGAAATAACAAGGACTTTCACTGGGGCAAACCCAAAAGCTCCAAGAAATTTTCCAGATTCTCATGGTCTAAGCCAGAATGCTGTTTCTCATTTTAAATAATAATTAAAAAATAATAACACACAGCTCCAGCCTTACCTTTTAAGTAGTTCTGTATTATGCAATGATGTACGTTAAAAAGTCCAGCATGCCACCAAGCTATCAATGCAAAAGTATACAAAGAAGAGCAAGTCATAACAGAAGCAAAAATGAAACCCTTTTCTTATGGATGGCCTGATTCTTTGTTCTTTTTATTTATTGGAGAGGGTTTTTTAAATTATTATTCTTATTATTGTTATTTTTTCATTTTGGTTTAAACCCTTGATTTGAGACACACATGCACAGTTTAGCATTTTGAAATCTGTTTTGCCCAAAATAGGGACAGGAAAACTTCCATCTTTAATTGCTATCCTATTGTTGGTAAATTTTATAAAGTTACGATACTGTTACCTGAGGGCTTGCTGACAGACTGCATCAGCTCTCCTAAGTTTGGCTCTAGTCCCAGCCTCTATTTTTTCTTTTGAATCCTGGAATGCAGGAACAGGAAAAAAAAAGGGATTCCCTTCAACAGACCAACTTCTCTGAACACAGATTACTGTGCTATGTCGCTAAAATAGAGGATCTAACACTAACCTCCTCAGCATTTCAGCAACAATATATACAATATTGTCTAGTCTCTTCCCCAGAAAATGGAGCTTATTTCATATGTCATTTCGTATAAAACAAGAGTAGAGTTCAACCTGAGATTGAAGCAATTGATTTGCCTGGATTTGCCTTGATTGCCTGAACCACTGTTTAGCTCTTTAAACCCTGGTCAGTAATTAGCCAAGATTTGCCCTGTCCAGCACTCAGCCAGATGGACACTGAAGGACTAGGTGTTCATTGCTGAAGAAACACATTGTAAAACTTGTCATAAGTCATTACCAGCGCTAGTGCTTTGTGAAAAGCACGAACACCTAAGCATGAATGAAGGGATCTACTAATAAGGAAAAAAAAAATGCTTCAGTTGTAGATGGAGAAGAAATAAAAAGAAGCCATTGTTGAGGGAACTGTCTGCCAGCTTTTTATTTTTGAGTCGTCTGCACAGCAAGGGAATATATTCCTTTCCATAGTGCAGAGCCAGTATTACACATAACCCAAAGAAGTCATCTGCCAAAGAGATGAAGGAGTAGGCAGAACATACAACACTGGTTCCACAGTCAGGGAAGCAGCATGATGCTTTCCATAGGGTGGCAGGAAATCCTTCACTTCAGCTAGGGCAGTGATCTTATCTATACACTCTCTAAGCTGTATTGGTTTCAGCCAGTGCTTGAATGATGAATTGAGGTTAAAATACGTGTGCAAGTTTTTCACATATTTCACTTAGCAAGCAGTTCATTTGAGTTCAACTTGGTATTGTGGAAATCCAACACAAAGCAGCAATTTTCTTAGAAATGTCTTCATTCACATGAACCAAAGCCAATGACACATAGTCATTGACAATGACATTTCTGCAAGCTTAAATGTTCTAATTCCTGGATCCAGGCCAAAGTGCATGTTGATTATTTCCATTCCTCTTGGGTGACATGCCTGTCTGGCTATCAACTGGAGACCATACTCTTCATCCTATAAGTCTGGCACTTTCATTCCAGATAAAACTATGGAAAAGCTTTCAGACAACTTATTAGGACAATGAACAGCATTGTCAGACTGAATTTGGCAAATAGATTGGGCATAAAATACTTCTTCCAAATACCTGCTGCAATCCTGATATATACTTAGAATCGAGTTAAGCCTTGTTTTTCACTGGGAACAATTCTACAGTACAGTCAAAAGCTATGTAGTATTTCAGGTTTTATGCTCTGATCTTTGGTTTCCTGTACTCAAAATTTTAACTTGGAAGAAATCAATATTTTTGGAAATTATCAAACAAGTTGATTAAGAAGAAAATCTGACCATCACATATACAGCATCATTTGAAAATTAATGCAGAGGAAATAATCTGACTTCTCAATTAAAAGACCAAACAGACAACTTTAGAAAAAGTTAGTACCCTAGGGAAAATTGAACATGACTGTCTCCAGCTACTGCTATAGAAGACATCATACTCAGAAGATACGAAACATTGACTTCTTTTTTAATGGTCTTTGCTGCTACAAGCAGAGAGATGGGAATTTGGAATTCCCTGGGCCCCTGTGGAATGCAAATGTATCCATATTCCTGTAAGGTTCTCTGTAAAAATGTACTAACCTCCCACTAAGAAAATTAGCTCTTTAATCACTTGAATCCAAATAAAGTATTGTTATATCCTAAAGGCACTGAAGTTCTGCACTTTTAAAAGAGTGTCTGAACATTTCCCAAACACACTTATAGTGAGGGGAAGTTCTTTTATTTAATTTTGTGTAATTAAAGAACAAGTCAGGTAGAAACCAAAGCAGTATTTGTGATGTTGTTTGCCAAAAGCAGAAGGCCTGCTTTCTGCATCTCATATATTAATACGAAAATCCAACATCAAAAAGCAAAAGGGAAAGAGAACAAAAGGCTGAAAACTCCCCAGTATTAATGGCTATGAAAAAACAGTCTAAGTTGAGACAACAAAAGATATCCTGTACTTGCTCCATCTGCAATGATTTATGATACTTCAGATCACAACTTTATTTTTTCAGGTTTGCAAAAAATGCTTGGATTTTTCCCAGAATAACCTGAATCAAATGGCTCTCTGATTTCAATGTAGAACATGCTGACTGAAGCAATAAATTAGACTTTCAAAAGTGAGCTGTAAAGCGAATAGTTTTGGTAGTCCTTAGGTGATGTCCTACAACACCTACAAGCTGCAGAAGAACCTATCAAATCTTCCTAACAGCTCTCTTAAAAAAAAGCACCATGATCAGAGAAGCATACCAGAAAAAGTATTCATTGCTCTGATATGTAGATCTAAATCTAACAGTGCACTAATTGTCTTTTTGATGGGTCCTTCACAAGTTAAGTCAATTGCTTACTTTTTCTCATCCTCAGTTTGACTAATTTCTCTCAGACTTTGTGTTCAGAAACTCCCCCCTTACTCCTGAAGGGGAAATCTTCATCTTTGAGCCTGCTTCATGAAAAAGCTTTCCTCAAAGTAGGTGGATATGAAGGTATCATGGAACTTTGCTAACTTTGACTGTATGACTGAATCTCTGTGTGCATACTGCACTGAGAACTCTCCGATTCACTTCAGTTCTGAACAGTTTGGCAAGTTTGGTATGATTATAGTTGGGATCAACATTTCAGTAAGACATAATTAGTCTGCCAGGTGATTAATTCATTGTGCATATTAGACTATCCAAATTATCCTCATTAAGGGTGTATTCCAATAACTTGAAGCTTAATTTTTAAGTATATGACTAGTATTCTTGAAATCTTGGGGCTCTTCATATACATAATGCTAAGCAGATGCAAAGTGCTGTAACGAATAGAACACTGGCTTTTATTTATTTTTTTTTAAACTATTTATCATTACTTAAAACTTTGCAGACTACTTTCATTTAATTTTTGTTGCTACACTGTCATTATTACCCTTGCTCTTCATTGCCTCTAGACAGTTTGTATTTGTGGTGCACTAGTGCTAGGACCCCAAATCAGAGACCAGGTCCTCAACCTGTCTTAGGTGCTATACAAACACAGAACAAAAAGCCTGCGTGGCAGGCAGGTTTGATCTAAATACAGCAAATGAATAGAGCCAAATCATGAGCACAAACTACGAAAAAATATACAATGCTATTTTAAGAGAAATATCATGTTACAGGCAGAGAAGCCTATGGTACATAGCAGGGTGTTTTCCATATGGACAGCAAAGTTATGTTCTTCTTACCTTGTACTGGGATTACACTGTGTCTAGAAACACAATAGACAAATAGTTCAGACAGCATATTTAGTGATAAGGACACCGGATGGGCTAAAAAGACCTGTTCTCTTTTTAGTTCGGCTTCGTTTTGTGTGATCATCTTTGCATGATGCTCCAAGTTGTTACAGACATTAAATTACTTGCAAGTAGAACAGCACGTAGCAGGCAAAGATTTAGAATGAGGCTATTACAGACTACTACAATATAAATAATTAGTAGAAATAATTATAACCTAAAGATAGGTCTATGCTTCTTATTGTAGCCTTCTAAACCTCAGTGTATGTATGTATCCCTGTCCCATGAGATTTTACCTGATTTCAGGAAAGCTTATAGAGCATGTAACAAAGGTCAAAAGGAGCTGGTACCATTGGGTGGAGTTTAAGTGTCATGCCCAATTTCCATTTTCCAGAAATTCCAGCTTGTATCTCACAGATATAAAACCAGAAAATAATGTCAACTAAAGCCACCAGAAAGTGTGTCACTAGTTTAACCGGGATCCAGATGCCTTAATGGGTCAGCTGGAATTCACTGCAAGTATTATTCTAAAATGTAAAAGAGGCACAGTTTTGTATTAAGAGCATATGAATAAAGATGTATATCACTCTCACATACACACATACTTGGAAGTACCTGACACAAATGTAGAGATGTCTTTCTCTTCTTTAACTTGCAAGATTGGAGCCTAATTTCTTAATCTGGGTTTAGTTAAACTTCCTTTACTACTTCTGGCACTTGTCATTAAAAATAAAAGAGAAGAACAGAGGGGGTAGAAGTGCTAATTAGCCCCGTCACAATTCATGTTGCTGTTGTAAGAATTCACAGTATGCAAAACAAGTTCAAGCCACCCTAAGTGTCAGGCCCTGCTACTGCTGATAGAAACTGACAATTCTTGGGTTAAAAGGCTAGAGAAATACTCTATCTTCTCTGCATTACAGATAGTATCTTTTTGCTTAGTCTAGATTAAATTGCCCATTACAATATGAAAAAGGGAAAGGTGAAGGGCTTTTGTAATAAGTGATGATAGTACTAACAATAACAGCATACCTTTTGTACTATAGCACTACTGTTATATTCAGACTTAATAAATAAGTAGCTGAATCAAATGAAACTGTGCTGTAACTTACTATCACTGTCACAGAAGCAAATATAACAGTGTTAATTCCAAGATAAGTGACTGAGCATTTTAAGTATATTATCATTAAATATAGTAGGTTGCAGCATATATGGATCTGGAGTAAGTCAGGAAACCAGAGAAGAAACGCCACTAGATGGACAAATCTTTATCCAGAGATTGAACAGCAATGAAAATTCAGATTCTTGTGATTCCCTATTGGTGATCTTTGTATCCTTGTAACTACAGATAATTTTCCAAATAGCAGTTTGGTAAAAATACTGTGGAAAAAATAAATCTCTATTAAACACTCATGCATTCCTCTGTGAAGAAGTATCATTTTCTCTTAAATTATTGAATTTAGAGTACTGGCTGTATGAATGTTTACTGAACTTTTAGTGTTTACAATGCTTGTATGGCAAACAGGTATCGGATTGGAGAGATTATCCTGCTACAAAGTAGAAATGAAATAAAGATTTTACCTGTATCCTGGGCTCACTGAAGAGTTCTCAGAGGGAGGATCTCCAGATAGAGATCCTTCCTTGTGGGGAGTCAGCCCTTAAATGGGGTCTAGGAGAGGTGGTGCCTGGCTCCACCCCATCCGGTCATTCAGGTGAAACTGTGTTCACCTGTGCCCCTGCAGCTGACTCAGCGCTCGCCTCAGATGGTCAATCAGAGGTTCAGGCCGTGATTCAACAGTTCCCATACAAATGGTTTTTTCAAATGAAGAACAAAGGCCTGACCATTTGTTCACATTACTACTTAGAAGGTTGAGTATGCGTAACTACTGGTGAATGTTTTCATCCAATAACAGGATGTTACATTTTCCTTACTGTACACAGAATGTCCTTTATTTCCATAATAAAAAGCGTGAGTGACTTTGGAGAGGAGCTTTAGAAGGAATTTAAGTTCACACATTTGTCATCAGCAGGTATAGTTAACCCCATATAGGATTTTCTGGGATATACATCCTATAATTGCATAATCACTGAAACTGTAAATAATGCCATCCTCCATTTTGGAAAGTGAGCAGCTGCACTGCTGAATACAGAGCAAACCAGAGGGCTGAAACACACTTCAATCTGTTACTACTGTATTTATATAGATATTAACTCAAAATAATACATCCACTGAATATAAACTTAATATAAGTCTTTAAAGAGGACTGACAAAGTCTTAAAATAGTGGCCTTTGAAATCTTGTCATAGCCTTCTGTGTTCCCAACTTCAAGAACCTCTAGCACTTGCCTGACAAAACTAATTCTCTTGACTGATTTTACAGATCCTTCTCCAACTAGGACAGAGATACAGGGGAGACACGTAACAGTGACTTCATTCTTCCTCTTTATGTTTTTCAGTATTATACTAGAAGAGAAGAGCAGACTTCTTTGCACTTAACTTTCTTTGAGAGATACCATAGCAATTCCTTCCCTTGGATTAATTAACAGCACTATAAATCCTATCACAACCTATACTGCTCTCTCACTCCTCCAGTGCATTACCATACAAGGTAAATAGGACTGCCAGTGTAGGTCACTCTGAAAATAATGCCTTCTATTTTACAGAATCATAAAATCACAGGAGTTGGAAGAAACCTCTGAAGATCACCTCCACCAACTAGATGGACATACTCCAGCAGGTCCATGTCTATGCTGTATGGAGAACTACACATCTGGACACAGTACTCCAAGTGAGATCTCACCAGCGCTAAGTAGAGGAACTATTTATTTCCATGGAAACTACAACAGATACAAAGAGTACAATAAGACTATTTAAAGGAGCAACTTCTCAGCTATAAAACACTGTTCTTCAGCATAGTCACCACCACTTGCTGTGCATTTTCACCAGCAATGAACAAGAGCCTGCATGCTGTGCTTGTAAAAATCTGCACCAACAGAGGTGATGCACTGCTGCTGTCACCACAGCACCATCCACCACCTCACTGTGCTCACATCCATTGTTTGGTCTCCGTAAATATTCAGCAAGTATCAATGAATGTCAGTGGGTGCAATTTTTTCTGCATGAGGGAATTCAATTCCATATTTTTGTTTCATACACTCTCCCATGTCAGACGCCCCTCTGTTGCCATTTCATCACACAGCAACAAAATGTAATGGAATATGGGAGGGAAAGTTCAACCTCTACTGTCACACCACAAGCATCCACCTCTGAAAGCATGGGCCAATGTAATAAAATGGAAGGCATTACTTTTGGAGCAACCCTCATACAAACTAAATGTATTTCAGCCATTATTGAACAAAAAGACAAAGTGTTCATAAAAAAAAACCAAGATAGACGAATTTTCTTGATAAGTAGCTAAAACATCCTCAGCATTTCCGGAGCTATTTTGCCACTTGAGGATTTTTAGTATGGTACTCTGATGATAGAAGAACCACTTCTATCAAATATTAAGCTACTGTAAACTTACTATAATTGAATAATTTGCCTCTTAGCTTTGGTTCACTAAAAGTGTAGCAAAATTCTCATCTCTAAGCAATCATTCCACAGTCTGTTTCAATATATGTCATGTCAGACAAGGCTCATATATAGTACCATTTGAGATTTAGTAATTCCAAAGCCAAGGGACCTTGTAAAAGATCTGGATGATTGACCATACAGTATGTATGCATTTCATCAAATTAAATTGCGATTAGACTTTCAAGCTCCATATTTAAACATAAAATAGTTGGATAAATCTTTGTTACTTTAGAGAAGTACTACCTATGAATTTAAATGAAAGGAGCAAATTCTACAGAGATGTTCAGTACAAGGAACTAGGGGAATTTGGGTGGATTTTCATACGCTTGGAGAAGATGGTAAGGGGAGAATCACTCTCTGAGTTCTCTTTCTCCATAACAATCATCTTGATTTTGAGTACCTTTTTTGGTATATTTTAACTCAGTCAAGGCCTTGCATTTTCAGGAGCTGTTTGGCAAGACAGAATCGAGCCCAGGTTTTCCACAGATAATTATCTCCATATAAAGGTATGCCATTACTCTCACTTTCTGTGGAGCAAAGCCAAATATATGAAAATTTAGCAGAAACTTCTTCAAAATAATTGAAAATGCCTGAAATAATTTGTAGAAGACTGTTCTTATCCAATTTTTAAGGTAAAAATTAATTGGGGTCCTTTAAGGGAATGTGATCTCTGCTTAAATTTTGGGTATCAACATCGAATGTTTTTTTCGTGCAGCTAGACAAATTACAACAGTGTGTATTTTATCTAACTGATCTTTATATTTGTTATAGCAGAGCAAATAAATAAGATTATGGAAGCAGCTTTTCTCCTCGTTCACTGTCCTTGTCAGGAATGAAAATTCAAGGGCACTGGAAACTATTAACAACTTCTTTCTCAGGAGAATTTTTCATTCCAAATGGAAAAGACGAGAGTAAAGATGGCATGAAGGTTGTGTAGGAAATACCAGCATGTGTACATACTTCTAGACCTAGACGGCATTTTAGAGAGTGAAGTGTAGGAACAGAATAGACATAACCCACTTTTATTCTGAAGAATATTCCAACAACATATGAGATTTCTTCAACTGTCCAGGCTGAATCTGTAGCTTCAGTAGAGTTTTTCTTGGAAGTTATTACATAACAGCTTGAAAAATATTCACTTGGAATTCTTAATTTATTCTCAGGAGTTGTATATCACATATCTGCATATCCACATGCACATATCAGGAGAATTGACCAAAGCCAGCAAATTCATGCTGAATACTGGGAAAACATTTGGAAAAGCCACTGTTCAATTGGTTAATAAATGAATTAACACAAGAAAGTTGGAATATATTTGTTCATGAAGTCAGAAAACTGACTGTGTCCAATCAAAGATCACAATTTAAATACCAAAATTAAATCCAGCTATAATCATGATCGTTCTTTCCTGTGCCAGATCCATAAACTTTAAATGTTTTCATCATCCTAGGACACAAAGTAGTATGTTGCAACTCTGCATCTCATTTTATTCATCACAATCAGAATTGCTATATTTAACTACTAATACTTCCCATTGGAGGGTTAAGTGAAGCTTATCCTACTACTAGCATGTTAGGTTGGACAGAGTACAGCTGAGTAGTGGAGAAAGTTCATTCAGCAATGAAGCCATGTGACTTTTTATTATATTATATTTTTCTGACTACAGTTCATGTTCTTATACAGTTATCAGGTTATTTGATTTGCTTTAGAAAAATATTTCCACATTTATCCATTAAAATTCTGCTTCTCGTTTACTGCAGTTTGTCATAGCATATTCCTTTCTTCCTTTTCATTTTTATTTTTAATGCTGAAGGTTGTTTTTAAAGGTGGTTGTTAAGAGCACCAATGCCATTTCCGTTAGAATATTTCAGATCCCACAGCTGCATTAAGTCAATGAAGCAGTCTGTCTTGTCTTAAGCAATTTTGATGTAATCAAGAACTGTTCTCTAACACCCTTGTCTGCACTTGTGCTTCTGTCATGGCAACATTATGACTTTTTTCTCTTGAAATAGCACATACACTACTATGCACCAAGGAATATCTGAAAAAAAGCAGCCAAAGGCCCAAATCGACTGCCAGTCACACTACTGTAAATCTGGAATTAACTCAACTGACTTCAGTACAGTATCTCCAGCTTTACACCAAAGTTCCTGAAAGCAGAAGTTTGTGATATATATACAGCGTTCCGATAGGACACAACATCTTTCTTACAAAGTCTTTTCTCAGTGTTTGTATTGCAGAAAAATAAGAATATAACCTCACATTATAAAAAAGGAATAATTCTAGTGCACTTACTCATAGAGGGGCAAGTTCCCCTCTCACCCCTGCTTAAGAAACTCTAAAACAACTGAAGATGTTCCCTTCCCTTCCCTTCCCTTCCCTTCCCTCCTCCATTTTTTCTCTGGTTTTTGGATCTTTTCCTGCACTTCCTTCCTTTTAGAATAAAACAGGGTAGTGCATGGACACCGTCACTGTCTAACAGTTGAAAACACTCATGTGGAGCTTCCATGAGGTCTGTGTCTCTGTATAAACTGAGATTCTGGTTCACATCTTCATTTCTACTTTGAAAGACTTTATGGGGTCTATGGGGCATGAGAGCCTGATAAAAGTCTCAGATGGCATTGAGTAAATCTTCAGTTGTGACTCTGAAACTTCTCACTGAGCTACCACCCACCACAGAATTGCACGGAATTTAGTAACCTTGAGGCATTCTAATGCACCTTTGAGTTTATAATCCTCCAGATGCCACCAAGGGGAGATCACAGATACCCAGTGACTCTCTCTTATGACTCTTTACTATCACCCAAATGCCAACAAGTATCAGATTGTCTTACTTTAAAATATTTAAAGTTCTTCACTGGACATAACATTTTTTTTTTTTTTAATGCATATATTGAAAGGTTTGCCAGAAAAGGATAAGCACAAATATGTACCTAAAACTTCTCATAAGCTGCAACACAAACAAATGTGCATTTCTAACATAATAAAATTTCCTTCCACTTAGTGACTTTCATTCAAAACATTCTGTCTTCACTCTTCCTAAGAAAATTCTGTCATTCTGAACGGGAATAATCAGAATTTCAAAATTCCCACTAAAGTTCTTTGAAGGGCTTGTACTGTGATTTTGTTTTCTAGGCTTATGTGATATATTTCCATCAGAAAACTTTATCTGGAAAACCAAAACTAGAACATTATTTTATTTGGACCTGACACTACATCTTGTAAAATATAGTTTGTGGTGAAAATGTTTTCCAGCAGCTATTGGTAAGTGGAGGATGATAGGAAAAATCATACTTCAGGTCATAGTTGATTACTACAGTGTAATCAGTGAGTTGAAAGCTACGTTCTGTTCTCAGTTGCATACGTGACAAACCAATGCAACCCCAAGCTGAGGAGAAAGCTCAAATTTTAATGGTGTAATGAAAAATTTGCTCTCTATTTTTGTCCTATAATAAATATACACCTGCTTTATCTGGTCACTAATTTGAATTCTTTATATATATATGTGTATATAGATATATACATTTATATATATAAAATAATTTTAAAAGATCGTTACTTTTAACTTTCCTCACAATCTATGCATCAAACAGTTTACTGGATGTAAGGACATGTTTAAACATATTGATGGTGTTACTCCTGAAATAGTACTGATTGTTAAGACCTTTATGTCTGAACAGATTAACTCTCACATAAAGAAGCATGAAAAGGGGGTAACTCATTGGAGAAGTATTTATGTGCAAAGATCATAGAGAATGGCCATTAAACTGCCCAGAGGAACTCTACTCATACCTGTAGGCATTCTGCCTGATATAAGGGAGGATATCAGTAACAGAGAAAGATACAGGTGATGGTTGCAAGACCTGACACTGCAATTGTAGAAGTTTTGCTAAAACTTATCTAAGAAAATAATACGGTATAAATTCTGGCAGTTTTATAAGGAGCTCACAGTTGTGGTAGCCAGGGAGGTACAGTGATGGCCTGTTAAACTATCCCACCTGGGATAGCTGCCCCCTGGATGCATGCTCTATATATTATGTAGGTGCACAGTTGTGCTTGCAACTACTGTTGCAAAATCATGAGAAATCTCCTTGCTTTCTTTGTGCATCTGTTTTTATACATGTGAGACCATTAAATATTTCTCATTTTCAAAACGTTTACACTTTGTTTGTGACTACCCATCACGTAGTTTGAGATCTTCAGAGAAAGACTGTTAAAATATTACATACCTCTGTTATCAGGTAACAGAATCCTACATGAACTGTGAGAGCAAGTTTCCAGTATGTCTACCAGGAAATTGCTTGTATGTCATTGGATTTATGTTCCTGTGAAGACAATCAGATAAGACCTCGGATTAGATCCTCAAACATAGGGTGAAGTAATATCATACTTTGCTACAGTAAAACTGATTAAATATGAAACTTGGTTTCTTAAAAATACTCCTTGCTCTCTGTACACTGAGTATCTGCTCATATTAGAATCATAAAACAGAATCAGAGAACAATTTTTGGTTAGAAGGGACCTTGAGAGTTCACCCAGCCTGACCCCTGCTCAAAGAAAGGCCAACTGGTAAGCTATGAGGCCAGTCTTGTATAAGGTCACAGGTATCCCAAGCTTAATTGTATATACTTGGGGTACTCTTTGATTCAATATTTTCATGTCACCCTCAAAAAAGCTTGTAGATTTGAGTCTCACACAAATTGAAGTTATAATCTTCAATTCCATTTTGAATTGGTGGAAAAGGACTACTGACTAAGAGAACTATTCAGCAGTCTTTAGCACTAAAATTTTTGCACAGAAAAGGGTTAATTACCTATTATATAAGTTTTTGAGAGGATGCCATTCTTCTGTGTCAAATCCTATTTTCATTGTACTCAACCTATTTTAATGACATAGAACTGGACAAATGGGGAAAAACACCCATGGCACAATTTCTGCCAATGAATATTTCAGCAGGTGCCTCTTGGCTAGAAGTCTAGATAAAAGCCTTGCTCCAGGCAAATTAGGAGTAGAAAAAAAGACTTCTAAGTACTGAGATATTATGACAAAAAAACGGGCATAGAATCCTAGACATGATCCTTCCACTTGAAAATCTAGAGATCACAGGAAAAGGCAATAACACTGGCTCCTCCCTCCTGTTGTAGTCTGTGTTTTGCTGCGTGTACAGCAGAAGTTTCCAGCTAGGACAAATGCTTAGTCTCATCTTTCCTTTTAATTGTTTAGTCATGACTGTGAACAACCCAATTTCCTTTTTGAAGCTCAAGCAAGTGATAGTACTCACTATAAATGTAGGATTTGGCTTGTGTTTTTTAACTAGCCGGTGTTGGTTTATTCAGAAGACAATAGGAAGGACTGTGTTGTTGTAACACATTGACATGATAAAATAAATCCTGATCAGAACTGGGCTTAAAGCCTGTAAATGAATAGACCAGGGCAGCCTTTCTTTCTGGGGTCTCTTTCGAACTCTGGCTTTGAGGAGTTTCTGAGTGCTGCAGAAAAGCACAAAGGTGGGATCAGAATGGGGATAGTAAAATGAGAGCTGGCACAGAGAAAGGAGAGCTAAAAAGGATGTGAGTTATATATAAGACAGCAGTGGGGATCTCAGGGAAGACAAAAAGGAAAGGCACAGAAAAGTGGCAGCGCCATAGGAACTGTGGGGTAAAGTATAGTGAAGTTGGAGAAGTTTAGGTGTGCAGTTACAACTTTTGAATAAAACAAAACAAAAAAATCCTCAGTTCTCAACTTTGGGACTCCCCTAGGCTTGCAAATGCTCTGTAACTATCTTCCCGTGCCTTCCCTCACAGTACAGACTGAATCTTTGAAAGCCATGTTAAAATACACATCCCTCAGGAGGGTGGGCATATACTAAACCCCAACTGTGCTTCAGCTCTACCAGCGCAGCGGCACCAGCACCTGCGTTCCTCTTGCCATTTTATGTACAGCCATTAATTCTTCCTACTGACTTCAAATATGCTTCCATTTATAAAAGTATAAATTCAAGCAAAGCAGTGAACAAGATTAGCTGAAATTTGAGTTTCTTGGCAGACTGCAAACATGCAAAAGGAGATGTTTACTCTCTTTTGCAGGGAACACAAGAAAGAG
>PPHD01010268.1:7854-19796 GCA_002909625.1 Bambusicola thoracicus
TGCACCCCCCCCCCAAGAGAAAGACAGGTCTGCCCCAAGGCTGGGACAGCTGAGTGCAATAATTCCTCATGTATTCTTCACGTATTCCCACAGTAGGAGATTTTTCAATGTGGGTAAATCCAGACCCCTTGGTCCATGTAGCCTGGGTCTCAAAACAAGTCTGAGGCCTTGAGGAGAATTCGAAGTTGGCCTATTCTTGGGAATGGGGATATACCACCAGGAGAAGTGCACTGCGTTAGGATGAAGGATATGTTTCTGTCCCCAAGAAAGTTCCCAGAGCAGCTGACAAGCCAACTCAGTGAAGATAGGGCTTTGTATCTGTGCTGGTACCCCAGAAGAATAGAGCAGCCAGCATCATATAGACACAGCCAGGGGCT
Source organism: Bambusicola thoracicus (assembly GCA_002909625.1). Lineage (NCBI taxonomy): Eukaryota > Metazoa > Chordata > Aves > Galliformes > Phasianidae > Bambusicola > Bambusicola thoracicus. The sequence goes on from PPHD01010268.1 coordinate 8,232, forward strand.
ATACTTAGGGCAGTTTCTGTTCACTTCTCTTGTCAGACGTTAATACAGCATTTCTACCCAGCATCAGTTTGTATGAGCCAAGAGCTCTTGATCAGACTTCAATGTATCCCATGCAGAAATCGTTTGCAGGGAGCAAGGGAAGTGATCTCCTGGCTAGGAGACTTCCTAGGGAGTCTGTGATGCTCTTTGATTCCTCTTTATATTTTCCTTTGTATGAATTTACAGACTAAGAGAGTTAAATAGCGTTCACATTTGCCAGTTTTACCTAAAGAGCAATAATATGCTGTAAATGCTACCCAACTGATTTCTACCAAGATCCGCTAAACAATTATATCCATGTATACTTATATGCTCAGAAAGGGGGCACAGCCCACTGCCCCCATGGCTGAGGGAGAGTTCTGAGTACAGTAAGAAATTCAATTCTCCCAAATTCACTCTTAAACTTCTGGTAACAACTAGACAAAATTTGCTTGTGATTCACAACTGGGATAGTCTGCCATTTGAGAAGCCCAAACTTTCAAGATGACCACATCTAACTACCCGAGGCCTGGGTTGGCCACAACTAGCACTGCCATTGCCCACACCAGCTCTGCCTTTCTTACTAGCAGTGCTAAATTACTGCCACATTAAGAGTTGGTCTTAGCTATGTCTCCACTGATAAAAAAAAAAAATCCTCAAAGCCTCATTACTTAACACATTTTCACTAATGTGATGTTCAACTATCACTCAATGCCTCATACAGAAAAATGATATTTCAACACTTCAGATAGTCATGACTAATGATAAGGTGCCCTGACAAAACAACATATTCAGAACCATCGCTACCCATATGCATGGTAAAGGGGGCATTGCCTTTGAGACTGCGTTAGCTGCTAAAGCTGCGCTATACCCAGCTTCCACTGACTTCAGGAATTAGACACCCACAGACCTTTGAACACGCTGAACTTCAGGACACAGGTAAAGTTTTATAAATTCATCTATTCCTGCATTATTGCCCTCTGTGCTGAAAAGTAATTTAAGCTTAGCTAACTTCTTTTGCACTGAGCAGGGTCAGGAAAGCTCACGCAATCTCCTGCCAAACTCAGCTGTCAGGATGGTGACATTTAATGAGGGGAACAAAAGTAATGCAGGGAGGAGGGAGAAGGATGGTTAGTGTGTTAAACTACCAAATGGGTTCTTGAAATCTCATATTTTCCCTTCCCAGCATGTGCTTTCTAGCATGGGGCACAGGGAAGGAGCCTGTGGATTCAGCACAGAGCTCCACAGGCAGATCACCCCGAGGCCATGCAACCCATTTCTCCCATGCTCAGATCAACAGCTGAACCCAGTGCTGTGCATCAACTTGCTTACTGTGCTGCTCAGGCCCCTCGCTGAAAGGTTAGGGTGAAGCACAGAGGGAAATGTGGAATTCAAGATGTGGATTATATCAACAATTACAGTCTGGAGCATAATTCAATTATAAATTAAATTGGAGTAAAAAAAAAAAAATACCCGTAATAATAAAAGGGCGATTTGTGCGTTGATTAAAGTGAAAACATGCAGTCATTAGCCTGTGTTTAAATCTTGTTAGCTGCCAGCAGAGCTGCGCGTTGCCATTAACCTGTGAGTGCCTGTGGGAAACAAGCACTTCTCTGGCTGTTTAAGGCATAGGTGAGCATCAGGACCTCTGCTGCCCTCCCGAACATCTACACTGAAGGTCAGACAGGAGAATGCTAAGTATGTGCTGATGATAAACATTCATACAAAAGATTTGGAAATACATTTGTTTTCAAGCTGTGCTGTGGGACTACAAAAGATCCTCATTTTTAAGAGGGAAGTTTTTAAGATGGAAGTATGAAACCAAGATGAAGGAAGTCTGTGGGAGAGGTCTTCTCCATAGACCAGCCTTGTTGTGACTTTGGGGCTGCACGCATTCATGGAAAGGGGAGGGACTTGCAGTTAGTATGCGGGGAAGAGCTTGAGGCCCTCACGCCATGCTTGCTGATTATCAGTCAGGGCCCTAAGAAAAGTGCATATCCTCTACTACCAGTGTTTCTGCAGAATTAAGAAGTATTTAGAATACTAACACTAGACAGTTGTGCTCCTCTGCAAGGATTCCTGAGGGTTGCAGGAGACCAGATGCTCTTGGCTTCTGCCTCACTACCCTGGGATCTTCCTATCCCTTCCAGACAGTGTCGTGGGCAAGGCAGAGACCTTGAGGAGGGCAGATGCGTGCTAGACTTCCTACACGTTCACCATCAGAATGTCAAGGTATCTTCCTCTCATACTGTACATGCGTTGTATATCCTTCCTCACATGTCTGTTTTGCCCCACTGACTCAGGAACTTGTGCCTTCCATGCACATTTTGAATAACCTTCCCGAGTAAACCTGCTGGGGCTCATAAAGGCTCCTTGCAGCCCCTTCTTTCTCCTGTATTTCATACCTCTCCTGAGCCAGGCGCGCTGTGTTCCCATATTATGAGAGAATAATTGCTTTTCCCTAGCTCACATCCATACTATTTTTTTTTCTCTTTTGTTTTACAAAATCCTATCCCAGAGAAATATGTCCCTGTGTGAGAGCATTAGATCGAATTTTTAGATCAAATTATCCTTCTGTTCTATAATGCTATCTGTAATTACTCCCTGTAACTTTGGTTTTGCTGGTGATCTCAACCATCAGGCAATTTTCACACATCTCGCCAATAGAATTCAAGTACAAGCAAATATTAGAGAGAGTGTGAATGTATTTTTATTTATAAATTACTTATCATAGGGGAAAAAAAAAAAAAAGAGAGAGACAAGCTCTGAGCACTTAGTAAATTACTGGCTTGAAATAGATTTTGCAAAATTTGCCTGTGTTGTTTTCTCCTGTGCCTCACAAAAAGGAAAAAAGAAAACGGCATACGCGCTCATATGCTGGAAAGCATGGAGAGAAGCTGTACAAATGATGGCATATTTCACAGTGCAAGGATGCATAGAGAAGTCCGTTGAGTTTTCAGTACAATAAGATTCCTCAGCCCCCACAAGCTCAGACAGACCCAAGATACCCACAAGAGAAAGGCAAGCTTAGTATTTCACCTATTTATGTATCTGTCTGCACTGAGTCTCCTTCAGATTCTTAGTAGGTTCATCTGGGAGCTGCTCAGCTACATCTGACTTTCATTTGGTTTGGAAATTATTTTTCCCCTGTTTCTTGTCACTTCCTGTAACGTTTCACCCAGTGACCTGGCCAATGGGGAGCTAAGCCCTAAATTAGCACAAGTTCTGTTGAAAGCATAGCAGAATTAAAAAAGAAAGAACCAGTAAAAGCCACGCTCTTGACACCAGCTCAAAATGTTCAATTCCAGAACTGGATCCAAAACTGAACTTTGCTGTTTATGGCCACCATTTGTGAGCCCTCGTTTCTCAGGTGGAAGTCTGTAACTTGCTGCCAATGCAGGCACATTTCATGAGATTCAGTGGGAAGACTTGGTTGGTAGAAAATGCCAGCATCTGCATTCTCTGGGGGCAACAAAACACTGTCTTGCTCATATAGAAACTGGACATTAGGACAAGAAGGAAGATCGCAGTATGCATTATTATTATTATTATTGTCATTTCAGTCAAGATCTTCCAAGTCCAAGGGGAGTAAGTATCTAGTGATCCTAAACATGCTTTTCTTACCATTGCCAGCAAGCCATAATTACATTCAGCCCTGATTATCTAGGCTAACGTGATAGTCATGGGGAAGCTGTAGGAAGGAGTGCTTTTGGCTAAGAGAAAGCTCTCAGCTCTTCATGTCAGTTGTCAAAAAGAGAGTAAGCTTATTGACTTTTGGCAACCCTTCTAGCAAGAGCAAATAAGGTTGTGGGATCTCTGTTCTTTGAGGTTTTAAAGATTCAACTAGACAAAGCCCTGGCTAACCTAATCCAGTGCTGATTATGGTCCTGGGGAAGCTTGTTTACACAGTCTCCAGAAGTTCCTACCAATCAGCATTTCTGCAGTTCTGTAGAAATGAATTTATTCTGTGTGAATGAGAGGGGTAAGGTCAAGCTTTACTCTCCTTTACATGTTTTGGCAACAAAGTGCTCAGAGAATAACTTAGTTTGAAAAGCGCTGCAGGTCATCTGGTCCAAGCTGCTGCTCTAAGCAGCAGCTCACACCTCCTCCTGAAATATTTTAGGATTCCACAGTCAATTAAAAAAAATTGAAGCAACTCTGGCCTAATTCCATTTCTAGAGGGAACTGTTAAGATCATCAAGAAAAAAAAAAAGAAAGAAAGAAAGAAAAAAAAAGGAGCCAAAAGTCGCTCAGGAAAGTTTCTCCCTAATCCTATAGAGTCACCTGTAACCATGGCAATCCTGATGGAGATTGTCCTTAAACTTTATGGTGAGAGAAACCCTATAGTGCCTTCAAGCATCCTGTTCCAGTGCTTCATTCTCCATCCTATTACAGTGCAGGTGCTGTAACTCAATCCTTGGAGGGCAAAGAGATTTTTTTTTCTCCTTTCTTCCTTAGTAGGTCACATTCATCTGCAAGCCCTGTAGGACAAGGGACATCCCTTCACAGATACCTGCACAGCTTCTAGCACAACTGGATATGAATCAGAGCTTTTCCCTCTATATAGTATTTTTAAGACCCAACTTGTGCCAGTGAATCCACTGACCCCATAAAGCAGGGAAATGTCATTTCAGAGATGAGAAAATGAAGCACAGAGACAGGCCTCATAGCAGCATGCCAAAGTTCGTGCTGAAAGTCAGCGCCAGGCCTGGGAATCAGGCTTCAGTCGAGCATCTTAATGTCCTCTCCTCTCTTTTTGGCACTGCTGAGATATGAAATAATAATAATCATGAAATGTGCCCAGACACTAAGAAGATCGTCACCTTAATGCAGATAATAGGAATAGCCAGCATCTGCGTAAGGCAGAATCAAAATGGTTTATAATGGGGAGAACAAGATGTAGCTTAGAGTTTAAAAGTAATTAAAATTTCCCACTTGAGTTTCTTTTACTTAATGTACTTCCAAAAAACATTCATCTGCTTACAAATGCCTGACCCTAGGAGTTCAGGTTTCAATGCAATGGAAAAGCGTATGTTGGCGGAATGACAGCCACTGGATGGCATCTCATCTGGATCCAAAAACGTAAAGAAAAGGAAATACTCATTATTCTAGGGGCTCAAAGACATTTTCAATCCATTTTAAGTCTAACAGGTCCCCCTGTGGCCTCTTAAAACCTACTGAATTGGAGCAAACTAGTGTAAGCGGCGGAGTTTCATCTTCAAAGGTGCAGTGAAAATATCCAGGTTGACAAGAGGTCTCAGTTCAGGGGGTTTTGTGAGGTTTCACTGTGGACTTTTAACAATGCTCTTCCGCAGCACCTTTTATCTGTAAATCTTACTGCACTTTAAAGATATCGTCTGATCTATTACTATGCTGCTCCTGCAAGAGGTGTATTATTATCCCCGTTTAATTAACAGGGAAACTGAGGCACAGTAGGAAAAAAAGTAATTTGCTTAGGCCCTAACAGCACACCAGTGGAAGAGCTGGGATTATATGCCAGCTCTCTTGGTGGTTTAGGGCTCCCTACTCATTCTGTCCTGCCCTGATCCTGCTCATCTCTTCAGCTGCAGTCCCCTCAGCAGGGAGCCCTGGGGGATGCGAGGGGTGCTCTGAGCCAGACAGTGATCACAGCAAGACGAGCAGCAACCCTGCCTTCCCATTCAGAATAGATCTGAACACGTACAGATCAATCTCACCGGCCCAGAAGAGACCTCATATCAAAAACAGCCCATTCCTAGCTTTCCAGTCATCATTTGCACAGGAATACAGCAAAATGAGAGAAAAAAAAAATCTTCCTTCCTTCCCTGTTACTCTAGTGCTGCACAGTGCAACTGCTGTGCTGGAGATGTATAGGACTTTCCCTGAAATCAAGCAGAAACATTTCTAAGGCCTGAAGTGGTGAGGAAACTCCAGTCATACTGGAGGCTGTTGGCATTCACTCTGTACCTTTACAGTACTACTATCTCATCACAGACACAACTGTCTGTTTGATAAGGCTATATATCACACAACCATAGAATGGTTTGGGTTGGAAGGGACCTTTCAGATCATCTAGTTCCAACCCCCTGCTATAGGCAGGGACTCCTCCCACTAGACCAGGTCCCATTCAGCCTGGCCTTGAATGCTTCCAGGAAGGGGGTATTCACAACCTCACTGGGCAACCTGTTCCAGTGTCTCACCACCTTCACAGTAAATAATTTCTTCCTAATCTCATTCTACCTTCTTCCAGTTTAAAGCCATTTGTCCTCGTCCTGTTGCTACATGCCACTATAAAAAGTCCCTCTCCAGCTTTTCCGTAGGCCCCCTTCAGGTACTGGCAGGATAACATAAGGTATCCTGGAGCCTTCTCCAGGCTGAAGAGCCCCAGCTCTCTCAGTCCACCATCACAGGGAAGGTGCACCAGCCCTCTGATCATCTTCATGGCCCTCCTCTGCACCTGTTCCAACAACTCCATGTCAGAATTATATATGTGCTATGTATGCACATACATATTGCATAAATATGCCATATTCTTTCAAGCAGTTGTGACTGACAAGAGTGCAACAGATGCAGAAATAAACATTTGTGTGACTCTCTAGAGAGTAGTGAAGAACAGCCTTGTAAAAAGAATTACTAATGTCACCCAAGCAAGGTGTTCCACTTAACATCCTGGCATGATTATTCAAATGTCAGCATTGTACACTGTGGTGAGATTGACATGTTCAAGTGTACACAGCCACACATCCCTCCTGCTGCTGCAGCTGCCCAGCAGGAGCCAGCCTCCATACACTAAAGCATTATCTCATGCTTGGTGCCACACTCAAACAGGAGCAATAGTTGCCAGTCTCGAGCCAACCATTTTTTTTTTCCTGATTGTACTTGAACACATAGATGTGCACATCCATGGCAGAAGAAGAAACAGGAAGAAACATGCTCTCAGTTTACCTTTATTCTACTGTTCTCCTGATAGCACATGACAGATACAACTATATTTAGGCTGATGAGCAGACAGCAGAGCCCGCACTGTGCTCACAGTCAGAGAGTTGATATTATTTGGTGATGCCCTTTTGAAGACATCCCTCTGCAGAGGTTGGGTTGCTCCCAAGGAACTCTGAAGAAAGTAGATCTAAGCTGAGGGAAAGCAGGGGTTAGGATGAGGGCAGTCTGACTGAAGTGTCTTGTCAAGTATGGCATTAGGAACATGGTCACACAGTCCTAATAGAGCATCTAACAAACATGATTCAGAGGACCAAAATCTGGAGTTCACATAATTTTGTTGCTGGAGAGAAGGAAGTAGTGCTTCCAGAAGGGAATTCAGGACTCCTGAGGTAAATCCCTAAAGTGTGCTGTAACTCATTAACAGCAAGCATAACCTGAAGGATCACGTTTGAAAAATACCTGGTTTTATTTCCTTACTCAAGAGAAGCCAAGCCTTCACCCTATTCAAGATGGGAAAGCCTCCCACAGAGCTTCTTCTGAGGTAAGGCAAGCTCTGTTCCCTCCCACGGCTGCACGGGAGATGATGTCAGTGAATACTGGAGACTACGCTAAACTACTCTGGCTGCTCAGACGAACCATCTATTGGTTCGTCTATTGGTTAGAAGCAGCACTTGCTAATTGCAATGCATAGTCCATGATCATCATTAATGGAGATGCTACTTTTTCCTTAAGTGGCAAGTGACTGCTCTTTTAGAAGAGGAGGACCTGAGTTATGTCTCTGGAGCTGCAACAAGGCTAGAAGTCACTGTGATGTACAGTGTAGAGACAACCAAAAATTACTCCTATGATCATACGTTCATTGAATTACTTAATGCCCTCACATAGAATTCTGGAGTTTAATAACATTAATGAGGTACTCCGAGATCCATATACAGAAGAACTAAAGAGGAATATGATCATTATGATTTCCCACTGTCATTTGCAGGTTTCAGAATATATTACAGTCCTTCACTAATCGTCAGAATGCCCCACTAAGTCAATATTATTACAATCTTTTCATAAGTATCAAGGGACTGATTCAGATCTCGCTCACATGGGTTCAACCATGACACCATATCCCAGTAAGAGGGCTGTTGCTTGCATTCCAGAGCTATGGGGACATCATAAGTTGGAAGCTTCAACTACAGAAAAATCAGCCACAGGGAACCAGATCAGCAGACTGTAATGCTGCCTTGTATGTAGTAAGTCTGACTCACTAGCCCCATCACCTTCACGATGCTTTTCAGAAGTCCTCTCTCTCACAGGAAAAAATATGCCAATTCTAGGCATGGTTCTGGTGTTCTTTCAGAGCAGGGTTTGAGAACTGACCCATGGGCTCACATCTTATGGCAGAACCACCATCTACATCACTGGAAATGACAAAATCCAAACACCTTGTTCAAGATCACACAGTGGTATCAGTGCTCAGAACAGGAGCCAAGAGTCATCACCTTTAACCAGCAGATAACCCTTTCCTCATGCGGTTTTGGACAGCTGACAGTGCATCAGGCAGTATGGTACACAGCTGTAGGCAGGAGAGGGAGTTAAGAATTCAATTCCTGTGAGTTATGAGAGGTCCCTCGTCAAAATACTCACCTCAGTGTCTGATCTCAGTCCATTCTCCATCTCCATAAAATGAGGAGGAGAAAACAATCTTTCTTTATACTATGCTTTAAGATTCACAGATAAAACACATTTTTTAGAGCTCTGACTCTTTCTTTAAAAATTCATAGCATCATTTTCCCTTTTGCCCCCATTTCAGCTAACCAAAAATTCATGGTCTTATGGGTTATTCCATGGGAAGAGATGGAAAGTCTTCATTTTATGATATCTTATTTGCAAAGAATGTGTGGAGTCTTATTTTCTTCCAAGCAGGAGAAATCAAAGAAGCTAGAGAGTTTCTTTTCTTACAGCATATAACTCTAAGCTTTTCCTTAGGGTCAGGCTACCAGCTGCTTAAACAGGCTGTGCTTCAGCTCCCTTCTTTGCCTATATTTGTGTTGAAGTTTCTTTCTCTCAAACATATATACACCTTCCCTATTTTGTTTCACAGTCCACCCAGTTTTACTTTGCTGAGTGGCTAGAATGATTGTATGGACTCTGGTTTGGACAGCAGCCTGTTGTCATTTAGTAAGAGTCTAACCATTTACCTAGAACGAAGAATGAAATTTAACTCAAGCTACAAAGGTATCGGTGATCATCACGCCTTACAGCAGCAACCAAAGCTACAGAGCATTCTGCTTCTGAGAAAATATGCCCACGAGCATGAACTCTGCACTTGAATCACTGTGCACCTGCTTGGGAGGATTTCTTCACTGCAGCTCAAGCATTTCTCTCCATAGCACTGGCAAATGCCTAGGGAAGTTCTGAGGCTTTCTGTACTAAGGCTCCTTTGCTAAGCTGCAGGACATGGTTTTCCTCCCAGCAATACCAATAGGAAGGAAGGAGGATGGAGATAAGAGGGTGAGTTTGGAGTTGTTCAGATGTTGGTTGTTTTGTTTTTTTGTGTGGCTGTTGTTTGTTTGTTTTAAATGCAATGTGAATGCAGCAGAAGCAGAAAGAGGCAAGATTTAACAATATAAGAGGGAAAAAGGAAAAAAAAAATCACATAAAGTCTATTATATTTGGCTGGGACTTGACTGTATAACTGCGATTATAAACTCCAAAGGAGTAGAGTGAAAGAAGAGAAGGTGGAGAAAAACTAATACAAGCAGGAAGATGAGTATGGAAGATGAGCAACAGGCATTAGGGAAAGAATATAGGTGAAAGCAACGTGAAGGAGGCAAAAGCTGAAAGGTGAAAAACTCTCAAGAAATAGCAGCAATTGACTGAATAGGGGGAAAGCAGCTAGATGAGGAAAAAAGAAATAGAAAAAGAAGAAACCAGGCTTTTACCCTAACAGGTAAGAGTTTAGGATGCTATTTCCAATTCCGTTCAAAAAGTGGCTTCTTCTTTAGAGATTGGTTTGAACTTAGTTTTGGATTGGGTCAGAGATCTGGGATACTAAAATCCATCAGATTTAGTGGCCAGTTTTGGAGACACCAGCTGTACTGGCTCTTCCTGCAGCATAATAAAGAATTGCTATGTCTAAGAGCACCATCAAGTGGTGAAGGGAAGACGATATTAAAGCAGCCAAACAGCTCTTTTGACACAGTAAGTTCACATAACGGAAAACTACACAGAGCAATTCATTTCTGTGCATCATCCTTCACGCAAAATCCTGCACCTCCTTACAGAGAGGTATAAAAACAGATGAAAGTCTGCATAGCCAGGTACAGGATGGCATGCACAGCACACAGATGAGTTTCTGATTGCAGGGAGAAGGAAAGGAGAGGAAGCCTGAGAGGAGACAGAAAGAAGAGTGATGGAGCAAGAAGCAGCAGTAGTAGGGAATAGAAAGGGGAGCAATCAGGAGGTGTCTGGGGACAAGCGTGACAGTAAAGGAAGGTGGAAAGGAGCAGAAATGAGTGATGGGAAAAAGACATGAGTCGCTGATTGACACCAATACAATTACAGCCATGTCACAGGTTGAAGGTAATCAGGAAAGCAATGCTGATCTAGACTCCTCACAGGGGAATTATCTTTCCTCAGCACTAATCAGCCTCCGCTCAACATGCAGCACCCCTGTCTGCTGGTGCTGTACCCAGCATGGCTTTGGGAATGGTATCATAAGGGAAAGCTGTGAACAGGGCAGTGACAATCAGACTATGATGGATTTTAACAAAGGAGTGGATGTGACAAATCAACTTGCGTGCATCTGGGATGCTGAAGCATGAATCTAACAGAGGAGACATGGATAAAGAAGTGATAATCTCAGTGTGACATCTCAGTAAAATTTGCTGGTGTTAGAAATAGACTGACAGTTGCCCCTCACACTTATTTGACAGTTTACAGATCAACATCACCTGTATTTTACACCTGGGAAAACAGAGACGTTGAGAAATAGGAATTTGCTCAAGAGCTCAAGAAACATAAACGAGAACACAACATCAATGCTCAACATTCAAGGAGAAACATTTCACCTAAGCACAGACAGTGCCTTGTTTGAAGCTTTCAGAGGCAGGATGCTACACAGGAGCTGAGATCTGGTGGAGTCCAGGGGGGCAAACAAGAAAAATGAAAGGCTAAGCTAAAGGAGAGGTGAGAGCTCAGCATCAGTCACACAGGAGAGATAACACCAGCTCCAGAGCTAGCACTGACAGAGGAAACCAGAGCAGCGCTAATGATGAGATACGTTAGGAAGAAAAGGAAATAGGCAAGGCCTCACACAACAGTGGAAGAGCAGCAGCTGGTGAAGCACATTTCACACCAGGAGGTAAAAAGAACACCTAAAGAGGACTGCCTTGATCAACAGCACTGAGAACCATGGGAAGGCCACAAAATGAGGGGAGGGTGGGGGGGGGAAGGAGGTTCTCACAAGAAAAAAAAAGGAAACAGCCTGTTATTGAAGGACCAGAGTGATCATTACAAGGGCGATCCTGATGGGCAATACCTATCTCACCTCCCAACTCAGCTACTTCAGTCAGATCAGAGCTCTGGGAAAGACTACAGCCTTACCTCTTCTTTGGAGATGACCTAATTTCACTTTTT